>VZTF01000380.1:1649747-1766826 GCA_013397755.1 Cnemophilus loriae | reverse complement strand
CCAGTTTTACTGCTTAGAATGCTCTGGTTCTCATTTGTTTATGGGCGGTGGTTGGATCTAATTCATGTGTTCTCCATTCAGTTGTTCTCCCTCCAATGTTTCTCACTTTTCCTAAATTCACTGGTTGCGTTCAGTCATCTACTCAAATTCCACAAATTATCAGGATTTTGATTGTTTATGTGCTGGGGTGGGTGACAAGAGCCATTTGTAGCTGCAAGACCTCATTTGGCTTCAGAACACTGGGAACCACAAGGTATAAAATATCTAGTGTCAATAGAATTTAATTTTTATAGGTGATAAAAAATTACTGTTCTCAGTAAAGCTGAGGCTCAAATTAGTTAAAAAAAAAAAATCCAAGCCATAAAAAGACTATTCACCACAGTTAGGCATGCAGAAATTATTACAAGTAATTTACACTTCCTTTTGAATATTTGCTTCCTAATTACTATCTACTTTATGGTAATACTTCAGTTAAACTGGAAAACTAGACCTTTTAATAGCCTTTATGCTTATTAGAAATATGAAGTATTTGCCTCTTGAAATTTTAGAATTACTTACATCATCAAATATAACCACTAGCTTGAAATAAAAAAAAAATCAAAAATATAAGAAGCAGCTACTATAGCATGGTAACTGTGGGATGGAATCATAGACTCATTAAGGTTTGAAAAGACCTCTAAGATCATTGTGCCCAACCGTCAACCCCGCACTGCCAAGTCCATCACTGAATCATGTCTCTATGTTCCATGTCTACACATCTTTTAAATACATCCAGGGATAGTGACTCAGTACTTCCCTGGGCAACCTGTTCCAGTGCTTGACAACCCTTTCTGTGAAAAAATTTTTCCAGTCCAAATCACCCCTGGCGCAATTTGAGATCATTTGCTGGTCGTATTGGTTGTTACTTGGAAGAAGAGACCGACCCCACCTGGCTACAGCCTCCTTTCAGGCAGTTGTAGAGAGGAATAAGGTCACCTCAAGACTCTTTTTCTCCAGGCTAAACATCCCCAGCTCCCTCAGCTGCTCCTCATAGGACTTATGCTCCAAACCCTTCAACAGCTCTGTTGCTTTTCTCTGGACACACTCCAGCACCTCAAAGTCTTTCTTGCAATGAGGGCTCAGAATTTATTATATGTGTGTGCTGTGCTTATGCTCTTGCTGTCTTCTGATTAATTTTCTATTTCTTTCCTAATAAACCATTATTTTCTGTTTGAGATTTGAGTGGACATTTTCACAGTATCACATGTAACACCTCTAGTTTTTCTTGAGCAGCAGCATTTACCTTGCAGCCACTTACTGGGCATGTGCAACTGGGGACGGAAGGTTCATATTTAAAATGTTCAGCATTTATCAAAATTCAGTTTCAACTTCTGTTTTATTGTTTAGTGAATCAGTATCATGTAGTTTTACATCTCCTCACAGCTCACTTTTTGCTGACCTCAGTAATGTTATACTTTCAGCAAATTTTATATCTGATGTAATGTCATCATTCACACCCTTCTGCAGATAATTTAGGATTACCCTGAACAGTCCAGGACCTACTAAACACAGTTACTGTGGTTATCCCCTTCAGTGTAATATTATTACTTCAGTGTAATATTACACTATTCAGTGTAATAACTTACCTGCTGTGCCTAACCTTTATTCCCTCCTTTCTACCTATTGCTTTTCTCATGATCTGTTTAATACCTTTAAAAAACATTTGAGGGAATCATGCCAAGAGCTCCCTGGGAATCCAAGAGAATATGTTAACCAGATTTTCATAACCTTATATGTTCTCTAATTCCACATAGGAACACTCACAGTGTTGTGAGACATTGTATCCAGCAACAAAAGTCATCCTGAATCTTCCTTTTCTGTTGCAATTATCTTTATTTTCATTCCTTCTATCCTTTATTATAGTTTCTATCATGTTGTCTNCCCCCCCCCCATATTATCCATATTATCCCTGGATGTCTTTCTAAAACCTAAGGGTATATTTTTCGACTTTTTCCCTTTAGTACTGAGGGTGATTAAATTATAAGTGGCACACTATGGCTAACAGTTCAGCCATTTAATATTTTACTTGCGTTAAAAAGCAGATTGACCATTATTTTGAACCAGATACTTCTGTTCATTTTATCAATTTATTTTAAAGCCTTTGATAGTTTTTGCTGCTGCTGTTGTCATCAGTCCCATCTCTTCCTTCTACATTTAGATTCTGTCTCTAGGGAAGAAATAGGTCACTCATTGAGGCCTCTTCTCTTTTTGTGGGGAAAAAAGGCACTTATGAAAGAGTTTTCATTGAGCTATTTTTGCTAGTTAATATCTGTCAGTATTTCTGTATTTTTAATAGCAGAGTTTGTCTGGCTGAACTGGTAGTTCTCTACAATTATCTGTGTAAATCCCTTGCAAAGGGGAGAAGTGAGCACTAGGAGTGGGAGTTATGATAATAGGAACACGGGATGGCATAAAATGGACTTTTGCTACACTGGAAATTTTGCTTCTTCATTTTGATGAGGACAGTGAAATATATTTTATTTGCCAACCAAACTACTATAAATAATGGACAAAGAGAACTCTCTAAAAGTGATCCTGTTTGTAATAACTGCCTTAGGGATTCTTGTGTATGTGCATCCCAGATAACTGTATCTGATCACATGGGGAGTGAGATGTTATTCTCCAGAAAAGCCGCCTCCACATTCTTTGTTGTTACACTTCCTGAGATCTGATGGCATTTTTCCTTGACGTGTGTCTCAATGACACCAATTTACAAATAAAGCTGTTAACTCCTGGTGGACTTTA
Source organism: Cnemophilus loriae (assembly GCA_013397755.1). Taxonomy (NCBI): domain Eukaryota; kingdom Metazoa; phylum Chordata; class Aves; order Passeriformes; family Corvidae; genus Cnemophilus; species Cnemophilus loriae. Next base: position 1,764,042 of record VZTF01000380.1, on the reverse strand, counting down.
AAATCACATCACTCTTCCATAGAAAAAAATACGTTATTTTCAGTATTTTATGGTCTCGGTTTGCTGGAGGTATGAAAATTGTTATAAAGAGAATTGTATTCTTCTTTATTGAATTGAGTGCAGTGAAAGAGGCAGTTATTTTTCTAGCTGTGGCTGCTGCGTGTTCTTTGTATTTTCTGAACTGCCTGGTCATAAGTGGGTGTTCTGTGATTATGATAGCAATGCATGACAATGACACAAAGTTAATGGTTGGTGCAATAACAATTCATATCAAAACAGAATTAGAGACTAGAAAGTGTCATGATTCATCTTGACCAGCAGTAATCATAGTAAGAGTTAGTTCTACCTATTGCTCACCCTCACCCAACTTCAGATAGTCCACGCTAACAGATGTCCCTCTGATTCAACAACATTATCTTCTGTAGTTCCTCCAGGAACAAATATTTTGTGCACTGAAAAAACCTGTACTTAGTTTTCGTATTTGCTGGCCACAAATCCAAGTGGTGCATCAACCACACTAGTTATTCACATGCTCCAGATCTGCCAAGCCTTAAAGAAAGGTTTCCTCCTTTGAAACCCCCATCCCAGATATAAAACTGTCTGTGGCATTGCCTATTGGTCATGTGCCTGGAATGTGCTTTTGTAAGTGCTTGTGGTGTCCAAGCTGAACTGACTGAGAGGGGAGTTGGCAGCTGTGCCTTCCCTTGAGTGTGACAAAGAAGGGGAGAAGCAATGGCACTGTGGTGTGGCCAGAAAAGCCCACCATCACACAGGGCACCATGTCTGAGGGAACCATGATGTGAAATACATTTCCTGGCTGATACTAACATGCACAAATTCTTGGGTGTCATATGGAGAATGAATCACATGCTTCCCCTCCAAACATTTGCTGCCAAACAATTTCATCACATGTCTGCAGACTTAGCCACTGGGGGCGAGAAAAGTAGGAAGAGTTGGTGTGCCACCAGCAACTGGCAAGCAGTATACAAGAAAACCTGAAATAATAGCATAATAATTGTAATACTGAGTAGAAGTAGTCTATGCCCAGTATTTTGGGTCTTTTACAGATGGTTGAAATTGTGGAACAAGATTTCATCTGAGAGAATTCTCAAAAGTAATGTATTTGCAGTAACTGGATTTTTTGTAAATATTTTTTTTTGTCTTTAGCAGGTTTGCTCAAAAGAGTGCACATATGACTTTAAATATTAGCTCAGAGTTTCATACTGGAGGAGAGAATGAGTGAAGTGTTCAGAAATATCTTATGAAGATAAGTTCAGAGAGTCATTAGGGAAAACAAGACACACAGGTTTTGATTTTCTCTATTTCGCCTTAAAGAAGCATGGGAATCAAACCTTAAACCAAAAGTCGCAGTTTCAGAGGAAGAGCCAGCGGGAAAAAACAGGAAACCCATACTTCAAAGGAGTTTGGATTTCACTCTTCTATCATTTCAATTTAAAGGGACAAGAGATATCAATAAAAGAAGATCAAAAGGTCTGTGATTTCTACAAAATTGAAAATAGAAAAAATTAAAGAGTAGTAATAGTGAAATTAGAGGAAAAGTTTTATAAACGCTGAATTTCCTTGGTACAGAGCTAGATTCCACCACTTGAAGGCCTGATTGCTGATGTGACATTGATAGGTACTTTGAAAAATTGAAGTGGGAGATGACAGGGAAAATATAAAGGCAGTTTTAAACATTTTCAGGCCACTTTTCATAACTGCATACTGAATGAACTTTGACAAAATCTAGTTACTGAATTGTGCCTTGTTCTGTTTTGCCTGGTAGTTAAGTCTATCTGTTGGTTACAGCTTGGATGGATTTCCTCCAGCATCTGTAGTGGCACGTTTCCAGTTTGCCAAAAAATCACCACAAGCAAATATTCCAGAGGTGAAGTTATAGCACTGCTCAATGATAGCACCTCACTCCTCGTTTGTCTGTTTCTTGAGATCTCATGTTGCAACTCCAGTTTTTTTTTTTATTATTTTCTATTTTTTGGTCAACATGGAAGCTTTGGTTGTCAGAAGTTGTTGCATTTTGACATCTTGGGGGTCTGCCTTTCAAGATACAAATTTATTAAGAAAATAAAAGCAGACTTTAATAGGACGTAAGCAGCAGTTAATGTGTAATCAGCAGAAATGCAGTGGGAAACAATCACATAAAAAAATGAATAGGCAATACTTAAAAAGTTTTAAAATGGAGGGTTTGTGTGTTGCTAGCAGGGAGATGCAGCTTCTTTTTCAAGGACTACTTTTCCCCGCAATATGATAATGTCTTTCTTTTTTTTTTCTCTTTCCTATGAGTGAATAAAGGTATTTTGCTTTGTTTTTGTTTTGTTCTTTCCAGAAACTGTAGGCCAGCTTCCTCTTTCCTTCAGTCTTTGATGGTGACATGACTTCTGTTGATCTTATCTGGATAAAAGTTTTTCAGATTTAGGTCAGTCCCCATTCACCCACATGCTGTGAGCACACAGGGCAGGACAAGTAGTGTGTCCCGTGTGTCCCTGTAGCAGAGTAATCGAGAAAACACTCTTGATCAAGCATGAGAAGTAGGACATGGTGATTATGCGGATGATTATGATCAGATTTATTGCTAATACAGTATCTAAATCTTGCCAATACAGTATTTAAATACCAACTGTATCATCTAGTACAGTGGATTATATTATAATCAGGTTGTGGTCCTTCCTGTTGAGTCAGTAAGATTCCCCTGCTTTCTAAACTTCTCGGAGAAGTCTGGGTGCAGCTGTGTCCGCCTGGTCTCAGATTTGGTCAACAGTTGATGTTTAAAGGCTTATAATGTGAGCAGGTTCATCTAGAAATGTACAGGTTTGCAGTCTATGGCCTTGCAGAATTCACAATTACAAAGCAACATAGCATTAATGTAGCTACTCTAGGATTTTATCTCTGTGTTTGACTGGATCTTAGTGCATTTTACTCACCCATCCAAAAGTGTTCCTCACCTTCAGGCTGAATGTACTCTGCCGGCATCCCTGCTAGGAGGAGTTTCCACCCAAAAACTGTGTTAAGCCTTGGAAGACCAGTTTGCTCAGTTGGACCAGTCTCCAGAAGCATTTTATACCCTTTACGTGCTGATGCGGATGAAAGCCAATCACAAGCATCTCATCTCCCCATCCCTGAAATGCACTAATCATGTGAGCATCCAGAAATTCCTCCTGAAATACCCACCTGGTGTTCTTATCTTAGGAGAAACCACACCGCCCATCAGAGACAGTGGCAGAGAGGGGTGTGGTGAGGCACGATGCGGGAAGACCCAGCTGTCTTTCATCACTGTCACAGTGCCTGTTTTGCTGGATGTTTTTTGTGGAGAAAGTAGTCGATGTTTCAGCTGGGCATCATTGTATTTAGACTTGGGATGCACCTCACGTTACAGATCAGCTCAGACTGTAAGGGTGGAAATTACCGTGCCTTGGGCAGATGAGGACTCATAGCCCATCTTTGATAGGTTTTCCTCTTTACCTGCTGAGTGAGCCTACCAAAAGTGCTCCTACCAAAGCCTCTGCCCTGCTGATGGCATCAGCAGGCACTGTCTAGCACAAGAAAAATCCTACCTATTTAGGTAAGATGCTTTGTTGACAACGCGGTTTGTGATTGTTATCTTGAAATCAAGTGTGAATCTCATTTTAATTGTGTTTGGGTAAACAGTGCCTCTTCCTTCACCAGCTGTTTTATCCTCTTTGAAATGACTCTCACTAAGTGCTGCTCCCCTTACAAATTCAATCCTTCAGGTGGGACAAAGGAGAGCGGTTTACAGTGTTGTGGGTGTTCAAGAATGTTTCTAGCTGGTTTGTTTTCTCCTCTTAAAACACCACAGTCAGGCCGAGACAGTGAGTCTCTCCTACGCTTTATGTCAGCGTGAGAAGCAGGCTGTATTTTATTACTCTCATCCTTTGCAGCTTGTGTTCACACTGGCAATGAAATGACAGCGGGAGTGAGGTGAGAGTAAGTGATAAAGTCTTGGCATTCGGCACTTACAATGAATGTGTGCTTGCGAAGTTCTGACTCATTAATTCTTTTTCCAGGCTGCCGTGTGGCTTAGCAATGCACTTCGGTACTGTGATGGGTTTTAGATTCGACAAATAACCCGGAATACCAAACACTTTATTGTTTCATGGAAAAGGAAATTTTCTTTTTTTTGACATTTTTGGATTAAAAAAATATATGAAAAACTGGCAAGTTTGGGGTTTTCACTCTTTTTTACATCATAAGGCAATTTTAAGGATGCAAAATGCCCCAAGTCACGTTCCTTTTTGGAAATCTTTCTGCACAGAATGTAAGACAGACTCCAAAATAGGAAGTTGAAAGTGGAGCACAATTGGAAAAGACTCTATTTTTCTTTTCTCACTCCCTCAGAGACTACTGCAAGGCACTTCAGATGTTGCAAGACTATAATGGGATGATACCATAAAGTGTTTTATGGACTTCAGAGTAAAAATAAATATGGATACCACATCACCTGTACACCTGAGATGTGTAAGAAAAAACAGAATCCACACTAATCACTGAAAACATGTCCTTTAAGGAGTTTCAAAGCACAGAGATGTTTATTCCAAAGAAATACAAGGAGCATTCATACTTTTTAATTCCCTCCTGTGGACCTTATCATAAGAAACAACTTGTTCCACTAATACTACCATACCTTGCAATTTAAGATGAACAAACTGTCAGCAATCCACGCAATAATTATTACAGTAAGGAGAAAACTGCACTGTGTTTAAAAAGAAAATAAAATCAAAACACAACCACCAGGGTATGTTTTTCATTCCTTAGATTTCATCAGGTTCCACTGTCCCAAAGCTTTGAAAATATCTGACTCTTGTATTACAAAGTGTATTAAAAGTGACTGACATTTAGTCTGTCAAGATCACTGTCTTGTAATGGCACAGCAGATGGCTGGGCAATATTACTTCTCACAAAAATGATTTCTGATCGATCTATGTACCTGTGTTGTTCACTTCACCCACTCAGCTAAATAAAGTTCAACAGCAGAGTGAACCATGGAATTTTTAGCTTTTTCTGAGCTTTTAGACCAGCAATAACATACACATTAAGAATCAAACCTACATCCCAAGCAATTTTTTCAATTTATATAAAATATTTTGTATCCTGTTGAAATGCAACAGGCTCATAAAGATGCTTTTCTATCTCTCACTGGACACATTATTTTCCCATTTGCTATTGTTGTTCTCAACACTTTCTTATTTTTAGCTATAAAAATTCAAACAGTGGTTTGGGTAAATTTGTTTTTTGAATATGCTGTTCCACTTTTCCACAGTATAATTACTAGGAAGTGTCTGGAACCTTAAATCAGATAATTGGCATCTTCAAAAGAAGATGTCGACTAGAGGAAGCCGAAGTCTACTCCATTTTACCGGTTACACCTCCATGAGCTTTGTCTTCTTGAGATTTTTTACATGACGTCTCTGGCTGCAGTTTGTATTCCTTGTATAGCAGCTGACTGCCATTTGAATTATGCCTTCCCCGTGAGGCTATCTGGGTGCGAGTGAGGATGTAGTTTAAGTTGTATGTTTTTTACACACAGTGACTGAGGATTGGGAAATAATAGTTGTGTAGATATCACATTTCTATGTGCATCTGTGCACACTTGCCATCTAAAAAAACAGTATTTTTTTTCTTTTATTCTGTTCCTCCAATTTTTTGAGTTTATATTCTGAATATATATAAACATTACTCTTTCTACCTGGCAACCATTATGTCTAAAAATATTTCTTTCAGACTTCTTTTTCCTTCTAATCTAATGTACTTCATAGACATTTTTGATGTTCCTAACCTACATTTGCCATTTTTCCAGATGAAATGTGCTTCTTAAATGAAAATCCTCTAACTTCATATGCAGGAATATCTGGAAGATATAGAAGATGTCTGTATTTAAATTCTAGGAATTTAGGCATGTTGTATTAGTCTGCTGCTGGCTTATTTTCCTTTTCAAGGTCAGGGATTTGTTTCCTAAATCTTACTCTTGTGCTTCACTGGCTTTTTACAGTAGTTATTTTTCAGTCTGACTTTAGCAAATTGAGATGGATATCAAAGCGTTGCCTTTGTTGTCTGTAATACACTGGACAACCTCTTGCTTGGAGATTAGAAACTTCCTGAGAGCTGAGTTTTCTTTCTGTGCTGTAGTTCTACTGCTGCCGCACAGAGAGCATCAGCATTGGTCCTCTTATAGCCCGGTGTGAGCAAGAAATACAATCTTGTGGCCATTACTCACTGGGTATAGTTTTGTAACACTCAAAGTGGGAGCTTACAGTGGATCTTAGGGGGATATTAAAAGGGAATATTTGTGCATTTATATTAATGTAATGCTGGAATAAACTGATGGATTGATGGCCATAAAAAATGAAAATTAATTGTGTATTAGTTAAGGAAATAAAAGGAGAAGTTTATGTGTCCGTATTAAGGCTTAGTGGCTGAAGGGACAAAGATATACTTTAACATTGAGTTAGTGTGGATTCCAGCTGAATGAGATTGCCTGAGGTAAGAGTATAACCACCTTACTCTCCATACATAACTGGAGAAGAGATATAAGCTGCTGTTGGGACTAATTCAGATCTTGAATAACTTTAATTGGCTTCTGAAGAAGGCCGGGTCACTCTTTCCATTTTTTCATGGAGAGCTGTTGTGGCTCTATACTTGTGTATATGACTCAATGGTCAGTGAGAGAAATACAAGCTCTTACTGCTCTGTATCCAACCTCTCCTGGAGTATAGGCTGTTCTGGCAGCAGCTTTCAAATAGTTTCTTCCCAATTGTCTTCATCCCTTTTTTATGATCTATGTTCCACTTCTGCTTGACCCATCTAGAGTCACAGAGCTGTAATATCATTCAAGCTGAGAGGGACCTCGCGAGGACTCTAGCCCAGCTCCTTGCTCAAATCAGTGTAAAGTCAAACGTGTTGCCCTGAACTTTATCTGTTCAGGTCTTGAAACCCTCCAAGGATGCAGATTGTACAGTGTGTCTGGGCAGCATCTCCTGCTGCTTGGCTATAAGTCAGAACTATACCTTACTTGGTTTATTACCATTTTATTTATTTCTTCATTTATTTACTTTTATGCCCTGCAACTCAATAAAAGTCTTGGCTCTCTCGTTTTGAAACCTCTTTTTAGGTATTGGAAAGGTACTTCTAGACACCTCCAAAACCTTTTTTTTCAGTCTGACCAAGCCCAGCTCCTCTAGCCTCTCCTTATAAGGTGCATTCTCCAGCCCTAGTGATCTTGGTGGACTCCCACTCAACTCACTCAAAGTTTGTTGATGTCTTTTTTGTACTGCAATGGACATGTTAATCATAACTGGACATAGTCCAGATTTGCTTTAAAAATTGCTGGGTAAAAGGAAATAATGTGAGCTCCTTGTGATCTTGAGAAAGGTTACAATTCAGAATTCAGGAAGCACGTGAAACAAATCTGGAGCCTATTTAGTGTATGCTAAATCAGAAGAGAACGCACTCTCATCTGTGTCAGAGCTCCCTGGCAAGCCCTGTCGCTCTTGTCTGAGAAAGCCTTTCTCCACAAAAGTCAGCACATTTCTTCCTTGTTTTTCTCTCATTCCACTAAGATATATAATATATGCAAAAATAAAGCTTTTTGGAATTGGCAATAAGTTGCAATGTAAAGAACAAAGAAAAGCTTAATAAAATTAAAAGGCAGATGAATTGAAACAGTAAAAAAACCTCAGTGACTGACACTCTACAGAAAGCATTGACTCAAAATTTCTGATCCAAGGGATAATAGAATTAGCAGCTTGAAATGAATGAATAACAACAATATAGAACCTTTTTATAATTAGGACAAAGTTCAGATGGTGATTTACAGACATCACAAGCACAAGGAACAAAGCAACTCCCTTCCTTCTGTTAGAGAGATTTCTTGTATGCTTGCAACTGGGAAAAGTCTAAACAGCATTGCAGTGTTTTACATCAGGCTGGAGAACTCACTGCCAGAGAGGGTGTGTTGTAATTTGCAATGAATATTTGGTGTCAAATAAACCCTGGTAGGGTTATGTGCTCTCAGTTAAGTACTGTCCAGATCCCGTTTCTTGTTCCTTTCACATGCTTGCTGGCTTTGGGTTAGCCTAAAGATGTCCCACTGCTTCTCCTGTATCTCCTAAGCGAGTCAATGTCTTCAGGTGAGCAAAGGGTGAAGGAGGGAATTTTTTGAGATGCTGATGAAGTATGGGTAAATAAATAAGACTTCTCATATTGAAAATAATAATGGGTGAAACATGAGTTTTTGTCTCTTTCTGTGTTTGTCAGCAAGAACACAGATGTCAGGACTCACATTTCTTTCTGTGGGATGATGCTTGACTGCTGGTCGGGTGCTGCAGGGACGTTTTTAAGAGTCAGGACAAGACAAATCTGTGCTTGCCAGTGCTGAAAGCCAAATTGTAGGCAATAGGAACAAATGAGCGCTTCTTAGAGGATGAATATGATTCTGGGCATTATCCAGAGAGGTTGTGGTGTCTCACGCCTTTGATTTATTCAAAAATCACTTGGACCAGGTCTTCGGCAAGTAGCTTAAGGTTTCCCTACTTGAGCAAGGGAGTTGGACAAGATGACTTTCACAAGTACCTTCCTACCTCAGCTATTCTGGAAACCTCTTATCCTTTGCTACTTTTCCAGTAATAAACTTTTCAGGAAATCTCTATCCTTTACAGTAGCTCTGATAAAGCTATTGAGAAAGATATCATGTAACTGGAATCAACTATTTTAACATGCAATCAGAAACTGTTTTGAAGAAGAAAAGCAGGCTGCACCATCAAGGTAAAAATGATAGCTATTTTCAGCTTCAGAACAAGTGAGTGAACATTAAGGCTACCTTTTAATGTCTATATAAGTAGTGGAACTGCAGCTACAAGTGGGACATCTAAAAGCTATTTGTTAAGGAAAGGTGCTAATGATGCCAAGGATGTGGATTCAGTCCCTGTAGGCGCCATTCACTTAAGTGTTGGACTCAATGATCCTTCTGGGTCCCTTCCAACTCAGATTATTCTGTGATTCTGTGATACTAATGAAGGGTTTTTTTGGTTGCATCATTATATTACATAGAAAAAGCTCTCTCATGATGGTAGGACTTTGATTGAGAACAAAGTGGTTATCTGCAAGATATCAGGTGAATCTTAACAACAAAACTAAATTGCTGAAAAGAAGTTATTTAACTTTTTAAGTTTATCTGTCTTTTTTTCTTGAAACAGTTGAAGCTCTGCATTTGGGAACTCTGATGGCAGCACATGGCTATTTCTTTCCAATCTCAGACCATGTTCTAACACTGAAGGATGATGGCACCTTTTATCGATTCCAGGTGAGTATTTTCAATATGTTCTTGACTTGCACAAATGGAAGCTCAAGGGCCTTACAGGAAAGTTCATAGCAAATTTAACCATACTTTGTTTCTTACATAACTTGGTAAAGAATAGAAATTCCCCGAAAAATAAAAAAAATGGTAGAAGGATTTTATTTATAAACTGTCAGCAAAGTGTTGAGATGATAATGACCATTTTGATACCTGGAATAAAAGTGGGATAATGCTAAGTGTGGAACTATCTCTCATGAAATAAATTAATGCAGTGTTTTGGAAATATAGTAAACTAAATTATATTATTGCCTCTTATTCCTAGTATAGTCTTAATTTGGAAAGGGGGAGCTGCTTTAAATATTAAGCCTGTAGCAGAAATCTGATAAATAATGGAGAGTAATATTTATTTTTCTTCTTTTGTGAGAATTTCCTTACTGGTAACTCAGTAGTATCAGAGTAGTGTGTATTCTTCTAGCAAGTACAGACACATTTTTACATTGATCTCTCAGTCCCATTGTGTACCACAAACATGCGGATGGTTCAGAACAAGCTGGAAGCATAAATATGTACATATGTCTATACCTACACTTGCACATACATTATTCAGAAACCTACATAGTTGTACTTTATTATATTGAATTTCAAACTAAGGCCCTGGGAACAGAAGTGCTGTTTTTCTAATAATGACTAGTGGGCTAGAATTTTGTAGAACAATATTGCTAATGACTTGAAACAAATATGACTGCAAAGTACCAGATTATGAATTCAACAAAAGGAATTAACTTTGCTTGTCGTGTGCCGCTTTTGACAATGGTGGTTGTGTTCTGTATTGCTCTTTCTATTTGGTAGTATTCCTGGTAAGTATCACCAACAGCTGCTCCAAGCTCTTTTCTAGATATTGATTGCTTTGAAATAATATGATGACTATCACTATGAAATTGCGTTTGTTAATTCTTCTGTTACTTCTACCTGTATGAAATACCCACAGTAAAATAACATTTGGTAGAACAAAATCTATTGTCTTCTAGATATAAAGGTCTAAACTTTGTCTTAAAGATTGTTTAAATGAGAAGCCATCAAGAATAAAATAGTACCGAGACTGTGATCTTTAAAATGCAGAAGAAAACTGGAGATTGGAGACCAATCATAGTTTCAACACTGTATTATATTAATCTCTGTACAGTGCTTTCACCAATATTTTGGCTTAAGTCCTATAGACCCGCATAAGGGAAGAGAAAGACTTGTAATATTTGTATAAATCAAAATCCTAGCATGAATATAATGAAATATGCACAGCGCAGTCTGGCAAGAAAGAGAATTATTATTGCATACATGCAAATAATATTATCCTATTTTCATATTTAGATCTTGTGAGTCATACTATGCAAAAAAGTTCTTCTTCAGCAGAACAGAAAGTTAGATGTGTATATGTGTAATACTAAGAGCAGGCATTCCAAGCCTCCTCCCCTACATCCACAGTAACCTTTGATCCTGGAGAGAGTATTTGAAGGAAAAGGGTTTTTTTAAGATCGTGAGGCTTCATTCTCCTCAGTGCTCAGTATAAAGAAGAGAGATGGCACATGGTTGAAGGGGCTTGCTGATGTGCTTATGAGGTAAGTGGAAAGGAATCATGGAGTGGTTGAGGTTCCAGTTCTTGGCTTGGTGTCAGCATAAGCAGTGTTCAGAAGGACAAAATACACAAGGACTTAATTTTGCAGAGAATAGTACTTACTTTGAGAAGAGCTAGTCTTTGAATTCTGAACAGCTGCTGGCCTGCCTCCATCTCTAGCACGAGAATAAGCACCTCTGCTGGCACAATAGTCTGACTGAAGGAAAGTACAGACTAGAATTAGCTGCGCTGCGGACCACAGACAGTACTGCAGCTACCCAGCTGTGAACTCTCCTCAGAGATGTCCACAGCCTACGTGTTTGGACACAAAGCTTCAGTGAGGGCTAGATTGTAAAATTTCGTCAGATTTGGCACATATTTGACAAATGGATACGAAATAAGATGCTTTAATCAAGTGTTGCTCCGTCTATATCTGCAGTGTTTGGATTGTTTGCTGTTCTGTGGTACCTTTTGCATTGCTATTCCTGTGCCAACAGTGTGACTTTGCTGTTTTGACAATGCAACTTTAGCAGTTAATGTATAGGATGAGAAAAAATTCATAGTGGTGACATACTGTTAACTGGAGTTACAACAGCAAAATTTGTGTGATTACAACTAGACATTCCCCACCAAAATAAGGCCAGTATAGAATCTGTTACTGAACTGCTAAATTAGAAGATGAAGAAAGCATATTCAATGGAGAGGAAAGTTTGACTGCAAATGTGTGAATTTTGCAGTGGAATAGTCGTTCAGGTTCTTTGCAAACAGTACCCTCTAAGTATTGGACAGTATTCACAAATTTCTGAATATTTTAATAGAAAGAGAAAACCATGCACCTGCCAGCAATGAAAAGTTCAGAAGCCATGCCTGCAGAGAAATCTTTGCAATAAAAAGACCTGACCTACAAATACAGACTAGCTAAAGTAACGTTCTCCATGTGCTTGGTGTTTTGTTTTCCAAAGGGTGACACATTCCCACCTGACTGTAAAATTATTTCCAGCTTGTTTTAAACCACCTTCTGTTATATAGAAATAGCTAAAAGCAGTGGAGACTGTGCTTCATTTGGACAAATGCCCTTTTACGGGCAAAAAATCATACTTCTTCAGTTATTACTCTGGCCATCAGGAGGCAAGAGTATAGTTACATCTGCTTTTTTAAATAATGTGAAATTAAAAAAAAAATCTGGATCATTCATTGACCTAGTCAGGTGTTAATTAGGTTAGTTTCTGTGATATCAATTTAATTCAAAGGAGATGAATCTAAATATCACTTGCCTTATTGAGAGAGGCATTTTTTCATTAGTCTCAATAAGAAAAAGCAGAAACAGCTGCATTGCCTTTTCCTGGTAATTTAAACCTGGGACCAAAGAAAGAGCTGAATATTTGCTCACCATCTTCCTCTACTGGAGAGCAAATAGATATGAGGGGCCCAAATAAGAAAAGCAAGCTGCATCTTAGAAAGCATGTCTTCCCTGGGCCAGGGATTACTTATGGAGACGTTTCATTTATGTCCACACAAATGATACTATGTCCATCTTGGTAAGGAATGCCTGACTTGCCCTCTCAGCTGGTAAGCTTCTGTACTATCATCCTGCAGAAAAATATGCTGATTTCCTCTACAAGTCCTAAATGCATAGTGTGTCCTGATGTTAATTGTGAAAAATAATGTTTCCTAATATTTTTGGCTGTGAAAAAACTCCTAGGATACCCGAGACTAGTGATAGTCACACTCTCATTTTTAAATGAGATTAATTTGTGATTTAACATAAATTAATTTTCCGAGATGAGGGTTAGGTTTTGCTGTTGTTTTGTAGCTTTTAAGATGAAAGACGCAAATGAGAAAAAGTGTGAAAACAAGAACAGTTTCTTGTGAAAGCATGAGCCTGGTGAAGATAGCAGCAAAATTCATGGACCTTCGAAAGATGAAGGTGTGGACTTTGATGTCTTCTCCTGTTCTGTCACTGAGAACATTTTCTTGATGAATGCATTTAACCTCTCTGGCCTTGTCTTCCCTTGGCTAAATTGGGGATAAAGTTATATAGCAATCACTGTAAGGATCTTGAAATATCTTTGTTGCAAAATAGTGTGGAGTGTGAAGTGTCACGCTCGTGACTCAGGTGGAATTGCATTGCTTTACGCATCTCTTTGAGTCAGCCTTACTGATCTAGTTTCCTCTTGGCTCATACTGGACCGACCTCAGGCCATGCTGAATGCTGAGTCTGTGGCTGAACATCACAGCTCTTCAGCCACTCTCCAGAGCCTTTCTGGATCATCTACTGTGCCTTGAGGGAAGGATTTTATTGGAAGCCAGATCTTAGAAATGAAAAAGAAGCAGGTTATCTTATCCAGCATTTGGCAGATTTTCTTTGGCAATTGCAGGTGCAATAACTAATTCATTGTCTTTTCAGGTCAGGCGTGGCATATACAGGTTCTGTTAAGGTTTCTGAGGGAAAAGATTTCAAATCCATGTGTCTTTCTGACTGCCCCATCAGTGCCACTTTGGCTTTTTTTAACTGCTTACTCAGACACACTTTTCCCCACACTGCTTTCCATGCTCATCCTCTTTTCAGGTTAGAAAAGAGGAGTCACAGAGCCAAAATCTTGTTTCCAAATGCCTGAACCTCTTTTTTTAATGATTCTGAGCTAACCATGGAGCACTACTTGCTTCCTGTATGGGTTTGACAGTGCTAGACTAGCAATCTTACTGTTTTACTTTACCAAGAAATCATTTTTGTCAAGTGCAATGAATGTAAAACAGAATGCTGGTGAATTCTGCCATCCATCATGCAAAGCATTTGAGATTGTGCATAACTGCTTTTCAGCAAAGGCTTGATTTCTTCTGTTTATAAAGACTCCCTGGTGCCTGAGAGAAGACTAGCAGTAATATGCGAAGGTCTATAAGTAATTTGAATACTCCTCCCCCGTCCAAGTAATTGGATTTTAAAAAATTTCATGGAGTGGAGCAGAGCAGCTTCAGAGACAACAACTCTTTTCTTATTACTATCAACAAGGGGTAGCTGAAAGATGCTTAGTGATTCCTCTCCTTGGTAATACAGTTTAATGCATAAAAATTAATCATGTTTTATAAAAGCTGATGGGCAACACTGATTTTTACAAGTGGCTGTTTCATTAGCTCAGATATTATTATTGATTAGTTTTGTGGTAGAGCCAAAGCAGATCTATTTACTTTATCACTGGATTGCTTATAGTGCATAGCAGCCACTGCTGCTAGTTTGTTTATTGGGGAATATGTGCTATATTACAGGATTTTGTTTCATATGACTTTATTTCAGGAGAATTATGGATTTATGTGGTTAGGTTTACTTAATGAAATTAGTGTTTAATGCAAGAGAACCAGTATGTGTTTGTTTGTGCAAAACCAGTTTTCTGGTTAAAAGGCATAAACATCCTTGTAACTGTTTTGTTCTAAAGGCTTAAATGTATCTGCAATCACATCTGCAGTGCTAGGTAAGCCTTATTTCTCTAGCTCCTGACTTGTCCTGGCTGCTGATTCAAATTACACCTACAATTAAACAAAGTGCTTCAAAAGCATACTGATAAACACTGGCAGCTTTATTTCTGCCCAGGCTGATAAACAGTACTTGACTTTCCCTAAACCGTTCTACCACCCACCTTCCTTCAGCTATAAGTGGGATGTCATGGCAAAATGACAAACGTTCCCTGTTTAATACTTCTTCATGATGAACTGCTTCGTATTTCCTTCAGAGGAAAAGTAAAGTTCTAAAGTATGATAATTCCTTCAGGTTTTCTACACTCACAAAGGATAACCAAACCCCATCAGTATTTAGTAATCTTCTCTTTGAGAATAGTGGTGCTATGTACATGTTATACCACATCCATAGCTCTCCTGGGTGAAATCTTCACTTAAAGCCTTTTAGATCATCCAGCAGGGCACACAGATTGTGTAATATTCGTGCTATAGGAATATATAACATTGCAAGGGATGTTATAATTCTTCTACAGTGTATTTGAATATGTGATTTGTAACAAATAGTTGAACGAAGCTTTGTTGTCATAGTCCAGCTATTTAGAAGGTAATTTATGTGAGCAGAGCCTCCCTGCATTGCTGTGGGATTTTTGTAATAGATCATACGGGTACAGGCAGCTTTCTCCTTTGCACACGCCTCCTATTCTCATTCCTGACCTCATTCCATGAGACCAGGGATCTTCTTATCAGACTCCTCTTATTTCCTAATCCTTCTCTGTTGAACAAGGCAAATCTTTCTCCCATAGTCTTCATGGATAACCTCTTTAGCAAATTCTTCTCAGAGATTGTTAAATATCTGGAGTGTGAAATTGTGTGGAGACTTTTGGAATAGAAATGGAAATGTAAACTCAGCACATGCATTATATTCACGTGTTATGTGATTAAACTGTTTGATGTCTATAATAAGGAACAAGGTAAACTTCAGATTAACTTCAGAATTTTATGACTGTTAAAACCAAGCATTTAGACAAGAAAATGTAGAATATTCCTTTGGAAAAACATCAGTCATTTTAACTATATGCATGTTTATTGTTGCTGCTTTTTGTCCCTACAATTACAGCATTGCAAAAGTCTATTAATCAGAAACTGATTTTTATATCATGCTTTATTTTCAGTGTCTAGGGTTTTTTTTAAAGATTTTTTCTTTCTTGATGTTTTGGACTTTCTTTCTGTTTAAGTCTTAATCTGTCCCTTATCCTTATTTTTTTGCCTGCTTTTCAGAGAGTTTTTCTTGTCTCTGCACACATCTATGCCATTTCCTGCTTTGAAAGTGAATAATAGATATCTACTCTTCGAATACAACTTTATCAGCAGCTGTAGCTGCTTTCGAGCACATATGTTAGGGTGATACTGTAAGTCTTTACTTGCTGGTAAAAAAGTAATGTAGGACTTTGCCTTGGTCAAAATGCATAGCATCTACTATTTACTTCTCATCTAGTAGGGTTTTACACGGTCAGTGACCTAATTTGTTTTTGAAAAATCCAAATATTTGTAACCTTTAGCTTTCAAAGATTAGAAACATATAGTATATTACAAGTGTTCAATCTAGAGAATAGATGTAGAAAGATTATAAAAGAGAAAATTTAAGCTTTTTACCTTTTCTGGAAAATACCATTCTTCCATTTGCTGTAATCTTCTGAAGCTCCTCTGCTTTATGGGACTTTTTTTTTTAAAATAACTGTCCATGTTTCAAAGGTTACTTGAATGAATATTTTTTCCGTGTATAAATTACCCTTCAGGTAACTTGCTCTCCTTTAAACATCAAGCAGATAATTCAATACTTTTGATAACTCTCACCAGTTAGATAGTAATTGTTATAGATTACTGGAGACAGAGGAGAAAGAGAAATACCAGAGGAGGAATTTCATCATAATATTTACACATGCATATAAATCATAGTCCTGAGGAACCAGGAGTCATTCTTTAGCTTGGTGAGGCTTTTTTTGCTTTTTTAGAAATAGACACAGTTTACCCACATGAAAACACAATAAATCCTTAAGCTTTCTGTGCTGAATTTCACCAGCCTTCTAACCTGAACTGTCTGACCTCATAAAAATATTTCCCTCCCTGATGTTTTTTTTGCCCTGTGCTTTGCCCTGTAGTCTTATCTCCATGTCCAAATTAATTTTAGGCATGTTCGCGGAGCTGATTGTGCGCAGAATTGAACTTTGTTCCCTCCGGGAGCCAGCTGGCTGGAGGCCAGCTCTGGCCACGTTGCAGTGCCTGAGCAAATGAGCTGTACTTCTCAGCAAGTCCCATTAAATGCATCCGAGCACCAGGCAGGCAGGGTCATGGCTTGCAGTTCAGAGACAGCTTGTGCCTGCCCAGCTCAGAGCATCGGCAAGGAGAGCTCATGCCTCTGTGTCATTCCCTGGGCAGAAAGACCTTTATCTGCCCACAGTCTCCCTCCTTCTGGAGACTCAAACAAGGAAGGCATTTAATAATCTTCTGTGCCCATCTGTACTAGCTGTGTTTTGAACCCCTTTATCATATTGTAATGTGTCCCTTTTACTGGGGTTTCTTTTTGGCTTACCTTCTCACACGTCATTGAAACCTTTTAATATGGCTCACCATGTGCTTTGCTAATTAAAACTCATGTTCTGTTTTAACTTTTCTGCTTTTATCTCCCTGGCACAGGGAGGCTTACATTCATCCTTAGTAGCCAATGCATTATTTTGTGCATCATTTTCCATGATCTCTTCTCCACATTTAGGTTGCACCTTTTCATCCTTCAGAAAAGCCTTGGTCATCTCTGCCTCCTAGAGAGCTAAAGATACAACACTTCACAACACTGAAGATCACGTCCCCTTTCCCATATTCTGTTTAGCACCCACACTGCCTTCACCACCAAAGTGCAAGTTCCAGTAGAAGTTAAATGTGTTGCTTCAACTAAATACTGAAAACAGTACACTGGCCACAAATAGCTTTTCATTTATATATGAAGCAATAGAGTCCTTCTCTAACACCACTAATATATAGTCATGAATATATAGTATTTGCTCATAGCCTGTTGTGAAATGAATGCTGAAAGCAAATGTGATTTTTCTCTAAGTCAGAAGATGGAATTTATTTTTTAATCTCAGCTGGGATGGCAGTATATGTAATTTGTCAAGAGAAATACTAAGTATGCACGAGGAGCTTTAATATGGATTTTGCAGCAAGTATGCCTACAACTGGAAAAGTTTCAGCTGGAATGCTGCCTGAGTGGATATGGTTTCTATGTATTTAGTAACCCTCACTACATACTTTTTTCAGAAGCTCAGCTTGAACCTGTAAACAGAGGTTAACCTTCCTGTTAGCAGAGAAATGATGTAGCTGTGCTTTTCTTCTTGGGCCTCCCTGGAGATATATTTCATGCCTGTAAGGAAGGACTGTTCTCCCCTCCTGAGTTTGTAAACTGTATATTTCAGTGATGGTGAATTCTTATTTTACATGAATCACAGTATTAAATTACTTTTATAGTTGCTTCTCCAAAATGTGCTGAGTACTGCAATTCATTCTTTAGAGATTCATCTTCTTTCCATTCGTGCTTATATGTGCTTCTACTGGTCAGTTTTGATTTCAGTGGCACTGTGAAGGAATGGTTGATCAGAGAATTACTTATTGTTGCACCCTTAAAAGGCACAAAACAGCTTGAAAGAAACCCATCTTAGCCTTGGAAGTTAGCTTGTGATAGTTCCTTTTTTATCCTTTAGCTCCTCGCTGTTGCTTGATAAATAGCAAGGTCTAAATTGCTTCTATTAAATTTGATGTGTCAATGTTACAATGACAAGAGATTTTTCACAATATATATTTAATTTGACAATTGGTGTGAATGTGTCACCCTTCAGCCCTGCTGGTTTCCAGATTAACATTAAAACAATTTTGAAGGGAAGTGGGAAGTAAAGAGGTTTCCATTTTTGCAGCTGGGAGATTTTTGACAAAAAAACAATAAGAAACAGAGAGTAAAGCAGAAGGTTTTCCTGAAGTGCCACCTGTGTTTTGAAATATCACTCAAACCAATTCACACATTTAATGAGTTTCATTCAACTGCTCAAATATTATATAATTCTCTGTATCTGTATGGATGTGTCTATATATAGATCAGTCACTCAGTCACAGAATATTCTGAGTTGGAAGGGACCCACAGAGATCATCAAGTCCAACTCTTAAGTGAATGGCCTTTATGGGGATGATGTGCTCTGTAAAAAATGCTAAAATAATTTACATTTTAAACCAAAAGTTGCTATTCTAACAATGAAGTAATTTGTATGAAAAATGCCTATACAGTCTTATATTCTCCATTTGTTAGAAGTGAATTCCTTTTAACAATACATGTAGAACAGTCTTAAAAAACATAGTGTTGAAGTAGTTTTTGGTACTTTATTTTCTTTCCCTTAAAAAAAAAAATCACATTTTAAATCACAACTGGTAAACAATTATTAAAAAGTAGACTTTGATGTCTTTGTGAAAATAGGATGTTTTTAGTGGCATTTTTAAACAAATAACACCTAGGAAAGAGTATTGGACATTGATCTATGAACAAGAACTCAAAAATCAAAAACTGAATGAACCTCAAAGCATCTTCTGTCTTTATACCTTCTAAACCTGATTCTCCGGGACATGTGAGAGATGTATTTCTAGGGAAGATGTAACAGACAACCTTACTGCCTAACCTTGTGGGTTTTGTTCCCCTAACTCTGAGAACAGAACGAAAATTTAATTTTTCGATCTCAATGTCATTCTGACACTAGCATGATAAACAATTGTACAAATGTAATTTTCTGTTTTGATGCCTGTTTCAAAAATGTCAAGTTAACAGTGCAATAGATCTACCAAAAATATAAATTGATTCTGAAAACCAGTAACAATCCAAGGACTGTATAATGCTTGCATTGTCTAACTCGAGTTTCCTACTTCTTTGTTTTGTCTATAGACACCCTATTTTTGGCCATCAAATTGTTGGGAGCCGGAAAACACAGACTATGGTCAGTGTAGAAATATTTCCTATTTCTTTTGGAAATTGTGCATTATATTAATGAATGCATCATTGCAATCTGTCTTGTTTCACCATCCCACTGTTTAGAACATAATTATGTGTCATGTAATTCCTGTGCAAGAGCTGCTGATATTGCAACGAATGTGTTGCTACCTTTTTCAAAGTTTATCAGAAGCTTATTAAAGCCATATTTTGTAGTGGATCTGAGGAGAAAAGAAAAAAACCGAAGCCCCAAAATTCAAGACTCATCAAAACCTACCTTGCTATTTGCATCCTCTGCTTGCTCCAGCAAGTGTAATTATTTACAGTGAGAGAATCTCAGTGAAGCAGAGGGCACTTTATTGATGGTTGTGCAATGGTTATTATCAGATTGAGACCCAAAGATGTGCCTAGTTTAGAACTCTTATTTCTAGTATACACCATGTGGAAAATTACTTATTATGAAAACTGATATAGTTCTAATATGAACTGTATTAGAAAATACCTCGTTTATTTGTCTGTCTCTTGGGGGTTTATTAATAATTTTTTATTGTAATTACTGATGTGTTCATAGACAGAAAAATCTGAAGATAATAGGTAGTAACGTATAAGGAAAAAAAAATCTCATTAAAAATGATAAAAAAATTAGGTGCTTCTGTACATCAAATAGTGACCTAATTTTTAAAGAAAGTGGATCTATGAGCAGCCTCCTGTTCATTCTAATCCAAACTGTAAGTACTGAGCTCGTCGGAAGACCAGGTAACTTATTTAGGTAACTGAGCATGAACATCATAGGTTATGTCTTCAAAACTTCAAGCCATGAAAATCTATTTTTACAGCTTTTCAGAAATTTAGGTGAGTGTTCACTTGTAATTCGGATTCTATGCCCTTGGGAGCTGAAGACTTCAGGGATAGATGGTTCCAATAGATGCTTCCTTCGTTTTTGGAGCAGACAGAGTTTAATTTCAAATACATTGCCAAATAAAGCAATTTTAAGCTGAGACTCTCAGCAGAGCTAAGTGTCTCCAAGGTACAGTTTGAAACTGGGACAGTTTCCTCATCCTACAGGAGTAGAAAAATATTCAATTTTTAAATTATATTTGAAGATGTCCAGTAAATAGTTATTGAAAGCTCCCAGGGAGGAGGGATTCTTACCACACATGTGTACTTAGCCACTCTGTATGAGGAACTTAGTCACTGAAGGAAAAATGATAGATTTACCATTTATTACTTCAATATAGTCCCCTAATATGTTAAAGATCGGCAAGTAATTAACTATGGTTTAAGAGACATTGAGTTGTTCAGCTGAAAAGTGTATCACATTACCAGTGTGATTTTAATAAATAATTATATGCTTAACATGCCTGAACTTGAGATTAGGCTGAGAAAGTTTCTATTAATGTCCTTAATTTAAAGTAGGAGACACTAACTTCCCTGTAACAGCTGATCAGTGGATTGGTCAATGAATTATGAACCTTAGTCAGTAAATAGAAATCTAGTATAATGTGTCCAGGTTTTGCATGCCAGGAATACAGAATTAAACTTGGAATCAGTGTCTTCATCATGCAGGGAGGTGCCTTTGTCAAACAGTAAATGTACTCATTTGAGAGCTTTCGAGATTTTAATATGTTTCAGTTGCTGAGTTTAAGCTCTGCTTTGGTTGCAGAGGGGAGAAGGAAGGGGAAGCAAACCCTCCAATCCTGCTGTCTCATTGCTCCTTCTGTGTCATGAGCCAAAAGTGCAATCCTGTAAGAAACAGACTCACAGCTTCCCCATGCAACAGGGCCAGAACCCTACCAAAGGTGGCTGTGTGTCACCAGAACTGGATAATGTTAGAGCATTTGCAGGAAAATAAACTTTTAAGGCACCTTTTCAATACTGTTCATATTAGATTAGCATCATCCGAGTCCCATAAATTGGCATTTGCCTTGTAAACAATGGTGATCAGAGGAATACAGGAAAATCAAAATATTTAATCAAAATATTTAAGGAACCAAAACAAATCTAAAGTAGGCTTGAAACATTTTGAGACTATTAAATGATAAATTTCACCTCAAATATATGCCAAATAGGTTCTGCAGATTTTCACAGTAATTGTTACTTCCTGGAAAGTAGAGTAAATAGAATTTATGTTATTACAGATATGCAAATACATTTCATACTTATCATGTGTTACGGGGCTGTGCAGCGCTACCAATTTCATGGACTTGTCCTGAACAAGCTTGAAACTGCGCCCTCTAAAATTAATGACTGTGGCAGGCACTAGAAGTCTCTCAAGATCAGCAAAAAGTAAACTCTCTCTCTAATCTTCTTTGATCAAAGTTACTAACAAAGCAAGTCACTTTCTTTGGCATTAACCTAATTTTACAAGCCTTTGAAAATAGTCTAGAATTTTATTTTAATTTAAAAATTAATCCCAACTATTCATCTTTACTCACCCACAGCTGGGATACTGTCCAGAATGTAGCACACTGCCAGGAAAATAATTGATCTTAAACAAGAAATTCAATGAGATTGAGATACTGTGTGTTAATTTATTACCAGAACTAAATAAGAAACAAATAATCCTTACATATTTGTATAACATTTTAATATCTTCTCTAAAATATAATTTGATCTATGTGAGCTTGTAATATCAAATAATTGCATTAAAAAATATTTTTCTATAGAAAGTATAACTGAAAAAGACTTACAAACAGAATCTTCTAATATATCAAAAAAACACAGACACATTCTCATAATAAAGCTGTAGTGCACTGCTACATCGTGGTGGCAAAAAGAGGGCTTGGATTAATTTAATTTATGCCAAAATGGAAAATAGCCTTTTGATTGCAATTTCCAAAATATTGACTATGATCATTCTGAGGTCACTGAGAAACTGCTAATTTTCATAGAGTGCTGAAAATCTCCCTCCTTTTTCTTGACAATCATGCTTTAAGTGTTGTCAAGAGAGATTCCTAAAATTGCAAATAATTTTTACAAAGGCAGGTCCTTAAGTTCCATCTGTTGAAGTCCCATTTTAATGCCATATGTCTTGGAGTCCACCCAAGCAGGACATGTTGTTCTTTGTAGAATCCCATTGGTTTTAGTGTGATTATGTTAGTGAAAATAAGTAGTAATAATAATAATAGCAACTACTATTATTAAGGCCAGTGTAGTTCAAATAACTTTGCTTTTTCTTGTGAGTTAAGTCATGTTCCTGAATTATGATTAGGTTTGTGACAAATAGAATTGGATCTCAGTTCGGAAAAACTGGCTCTTGAAATGAACACAGCTAGTGGCTGAGCATGTGACCTGCTTGTAATTATCTTCTCTTTTCTTACAGATATACAATTTTGTAACTGGCAGATTCTTTTTTCCTGGCATATTATAAACAGGTCATTTCATTAAGAATAATTAAATATGGAGGCTAGTTAAGACAATTGCATCCCAGAAAGGAGAAATATAATGCCGCATATGAAATTGTTATTCCGTGTGCATTTGGTCTCAGTTCTAATGGAATCTGTCAGGTTCTCTTGGAGGTTTAGTGACTCACAGCTGTTGCAAATTTGGGGCATTTAGTCCATTACTGTTCTCTTTTTTGAATAAGTGAAAAATATGAAAGGTTAGGGAAAATTTCCATTCACAACAAAATAGCAATTATTTGCTTTTTTTTTTAAATCCTTTGGGCTTAATTTAACATAGTTGTGACAAGTAAGAGGCTTATAAGAATTTCAGATGTATAAAATATGAAGAATTAGTAATTTTTAGTAATTTTCTCCAGTGAACTTTTGTTGATGGTTAGACTCGAAAGTATGTGACATATCAGACTTTTTCATACAGTTAAAAGCATATTAAAAAAAGAAATATGCTCAAAGGAGAGAAAGAATAAAATTTAGAAAGTGCCACAGTCAGTCTTAAGGAGGTTTGCACTCATACTAGAAGACAAAGAGGCAACTTCATCTATACAGTTGCAATAGGATGTTGTTTGAGCATTGTAATTTTATTTGTGTGCATTTCTCTCAAATGAGTTAAAAATGGAGGAGGACTCCGGAATGTTGGTAAGTTACAGAGAGCACAATAAATAACAGATAATGCAACATGAGTTTAAGAGCACTTGACCATGTGATCTTTAAATGATACTAAATGTGACTATTTTTCTGTATACTCAAAGTAAAGTATTAAATTCTGCTGCTGTGAAGAAGGACAAGTTTTGAAAATGTAACATATTTTCAGTAGCCTTCCAGGTAAAGTAATGTATTACAAAGGCTATCTCCCAGGAAATTAGAGCAATCATGGAGTTGAGGGAATTCCTAATTAATTGCTTCCTTTAAAACTGTAAGATACCTGTCTGGATAAATGCTGCAGTTCTTTAGATGGTGTTGACTTTGTTATCTAGCTTGTGTTACAGTAAAATGAGGTAGTCATTTACTTTTGCTGTGTCAAAGCTGTTTCATTGTTGTTCTCCAGCATTTCTAAGAAGGCACAAGTCTTTCCTTATTAAATTTACTTGATACTCAGCTAACAATCAGCTAAATCAGTTTGAACAACACTTCCTTCCTAACGATACTTTCTTATCGCTTAAAAGTAAGCTGACAAAAACCTCTCCATGTTCTGCCTCTGCTTCTCTGTTCTGAACATGAGCCATTTCCCCTGGCTCATTTTCCTCTTCTCTCTCAAACTTGCAGTAGTGCTATATAGTACATAATGCACAAAAAGTAACTGCAATCATGTATCATGTTTTTCACATGTTGAAAATGTTCACATGATTTTCTCTTCAGAGTCTATTGCCTACTTATTTTACACGCTTAGCTTCAATTCCTCTATGAATATTTGAGTAGTCCAGGAATTTTCTGTCTCATTTGACTTTCTGTACCCTTTACCCTAGAGTGACTATTTGGAAGGAGAACTGCAGAGAGAATGCATTATATATTTTCTTTGACCAAATGAACAGGAAGGATTTCCTTGGCAAGAGCTTATTAGTAAGCGATTTGTGTTTGAGAAATACTGATCCCTATTGCTTACCTGAACTCTGCTGGAACACTGCGTGTGCTCAGCTTCTCTGGAAATCAACCCATGACCATGAGGAAATAGCTCGAGGCAAAACTGGTAGCACAGAAGCACTTTTGATACAAATTGTCATATATATTAAAAAAAAATTATTTGTCAAAATTTACGCCATGAGAATTTACGAAGAATATGTAAATAGTTTCTGGAGAGCTCTGCTACTCTATAATCTCAAATCTTGAGTCTCACTTCCCATTTTTGCAATGGCTAATGTCAGAGTATTTCAGCAATGACTCCTGCAAGCAATTATTTTAAGTCCTTAATACAGATCCCTCTGGTAAGGACCTGTCTGTCAAAATTTTCTGGATTTCTAGGTGTAGTAAGAAACAGACTTTTCCCACCAGAACTCAACTAACATACTAAATTGTTGCCAAGGCTGGGTTGTGACTCCTTAAGTGAATGACTCCGCTTCAGGAAGCTACATATACAGAATGTATTGACTCAGATCTTGGTGGCAGGACTAAGTGAGGAGTACAGTCTACCCAGAATAACAGCCCCTCAAGGAAAATGTGGCTGGTGTCAGTGCTTGCTATGCATAAAATTTGATCTGGGCAGAACCGAATCAAATGAGCTTTAGGAAAGACGCTTATATTAGCAGAAAGGTGGAAGAGGTGATCTGCAGTATTTTTTCCCACTCTGGCTTAGTATACCATTATATTTCTCTGCAGAGATATATTATCCACTCATTAGAAGCTAACTCTGTCATGTAAATGATGAAATGAAAGTCTCACTTCAATAAGCGTGGCCTGAATTTTGTTCTGATCCTTGCTTATTCTGACATTGACAAACCACTGCAATGAGGGCTCTGTAACCAGGAGGCATTTCCTGATAATTCTATCCAGTCATCTCACCACTTCAGAGTTTTGTGCTTACCTGAATTATTCTTTCCATAAAATTGTAACTTATTCCCATAATATGAGGAACATGGAAAATGTGTTTGGCCAATGCATTTGTATGCACACATGAGAAAGGGTAACTGATCCAAGCACATGTTTTTGCAGTACTGTTTTAAAAGCATTGATAATCTGCATCTAGGTCCCCTATAAATAGAAATAAAATTTCTTATCAGAATTCTGAGATTCATAAACATAACTTGGAATTTTCAGAATTGCTTTCAAGTTACCATGTTGAGTAAAGTAAATAGGATTCATAGAATATCATGAGTTGGAAGGGAATCACAGGGATCACTGAAGTCCAGCTCCTGGCCCTGCACAGGACACCTGCCAACAATCACACCTTGTGCCTGAGAGTGTTGTTCAAATGCTGCTTGAACTCTGACAGTCTTGGTGCTGTGACCACTTCCCTGGGGAGCCTGTTCCAGTGGCCAACCACCCTCTGGGTGAAGAACCTTTTCCTGATATCCAACCTAAACTTCCCTGACACATCTTCAGGCCTTTTCACTGGTCACTACAGAGAAGAAATCAGTGCCTGCCCCTCCTCTTCACCTTAACAAGGAAGCCGCAGACTGCAATGAGATCTCTCCTAAGTCTTCTCTTTTCTAGGCTGAAAAGCTAAGGGACCTCAGCCCCTCCTCATATGACTTCCGCTCAACCCATCACCACGAGTGACCCAGATTAGGAAGGTGTGGAGGAAGCAATGTTGGTGCGCTGCTGTGATCACCATGCCGTGTCCTCTCCAGCACCAGTGTCTCTGGAGCTGTGGGGTCTGTGGCTATTTGAACACTAACCCTAATGGAATCTTGGTGCTGAGGCCAAGGTCCCTGTCACCTGGCTGGTCCAGGTTAGAAGGGTGTGGGGGCAGCAATGGTGGCACTCTGACATTCTCTACTTCACAGGCTTTTTCCTGCCCCATTGTCCCTGGAACAGTAGGCTTTCTGACTCTGAAAATATAACCATAATGGCAAATTGAAAGCATTATGAAAACATCAAGAAGCATGAAATAATTCAGTGGATGCAATTTTAATTTATATTTGACAAATGGATATTCTTCATCTGATCCTATAGTTCATGTAACTTGGGTGACCTTTCTCCCACACCCATTTTTGTCACCCTTCAGGATTTTCCAAGGCCGTCATCATCTGGGGACTTCTGCATGTTGGAGATGAAATTACCTTTTTCTAATTCTTGATCTCTTTGGTAGTTTGAAATTTGGTTTCTTTCTTGCCCTTGGTTTATGTAAGAAAGTCCTCTGCTTGTGTAAATCTATAATCAAATTGCTTTTCTGAAGTGTTATAGGAAAGAATAGGATCAAAGAGTAAAGAGTAGAGAAGGGGAGGAATTTTTTGTAAGTTAAGGTCTTGACAATTTGGCAGTTTAATGTACATAGATTGATCATAGTCTTTCTTCTAACTTAATGTTATTAGCATTTACTAAAGAGTGTGGTTCTTTTATAGATACACAGGGCTCTGTGGTGACCCATATGTCCACCCCAGAATTGTAATAATTTTTTTAAGACTAAGTGAAACTCAATAGCTGTTGCTAAGGGCAATTTTTTTCCTATTGACTAAAAGCAGAGGTGACCTAAAGATGGTATGAAATAGCCCTACGAATCCCAATGTTTAAATAAGATAATTAATTTCATGCTTTACATCCTGCAGTCATGTTTTGTGCTGATTGTCCTGCAATTCTGCATCTGAAGCAGGCACTTGCATGGAGAGGGAGAACTGTCTGCCCGCAGGGCATTTTGAAATCCTTAGACCTTGCAGTACGTGCTATTTTCTTTGCTCTTTAGATACCGACTAGGCTTATACGCACGGACTCTGAAAACAGGATTTTGACTCAGGAAGTACATAAATTTAACCTGGCCTCCATGGAGATAAAGAGTATTCACTGAAAGGATGCCCATCATCTGGGGTGAATCAAACGCTGACACCACTGGCACTGGGACAGTTATGGAAGGAGTTTAAGTTTGTGTATGTGGGGGGGTGGGCGTGTAGGTGCCATAGTCCGTGTAGGTGTCATAGTCTTCAAGGACCAGCTGAACTTCCATTGAATTTAGCTGTGGCCTTTTCTCCACTGTGGCAAAAGGGAAGATTTAGCGTCTGTTTAGCAACAAGATAAAACTCCCCAGTGTGGGTTTTGGGTGAAAGTTCTGGGTTTGGTTTCTCAGGCTTTTTTGAGCAAGTGTGTATAATACAATGTGTACTTAGTCCAGTTTCTTGAGTCTAGGATGAAACCCGCCATAATCTCTATGATTTTATCTAAAGAAAAAATCTGTAGAGGTTTCTTAGGAGCTTTCAAGTGCAAGTGAACAGTCAAGAATAGGAAAGAAAGGTAGCTAACCAGGAAAATGGCTTTTTGGGTGTAACTAAAAACTTGCAAGAAGGAAAACAGAGACATCCTCTTAGGCAACCCTGGCTTTGCAGTCTCGCTTGAAACTCTCAGATTGCCCACATTTTGTGAATGCCTGAACAGAATTTTCAAGAGCTAGTAGACTGTATTTACTGCACAGCCACTGAAGTGTGTTTCAATACTGGTTCATTGTTCAAATACCCATTTATAAACATCACTGACCATCTTTCATTATGAAATGTTACAAATTAACATGGCCTTTAAAATTATTGGCAAATCGGTTCTCTCATGGTAATCAGTCACTTCTAAAGCACAAGCTATAGCATCTAATATATAATTCACTTTAGTAGAGGCAATTATGTTGATTGCAAAATCCATCAGAATACGCTGGCTCTAAAAATAAGACTATAAGGCAGTTCATATTTAGCAAATTGAGATTATTAATCAGACCCTGTTCCTTGCATATCATTCATCCCCATGGTGAGCATTTTTCAGCACCCTTGTCAGGGAGTGGCAAGCAAGGGAAGGTAAGCAAGAACTGAGGTTGGCAACAGTGCAGGCAGGAGCAAGGTAGCAGCATGGGTAGGCTAGAGGGCTGGTTAGAGATGCATCTACAGCACAGCTCAAGCCTGTGGCAGGGGGAGTAGCTAGGCTTGAGCACAATTCCTGGGCACAGGCCTCAGTGGATCCCCTAGATGGGCTGCTTGGTGCAATTACAGCTCCTTGGTTTACTGAGGGCCCTGACCAGGACCTTCGCAGGATAAACAGAGAACTGTATATGGAAATAGAGGAGCTTTTATTTGGAGACCCTTCCTGCAGGCTGTACTTTTTATGAAGCTGTAAAAACACTGTCAACACATGGGATTGGAGAAGCAGAAACTGTAACTCGCTGAAATTCTGGGAGATCCCGACTCTGCTTTGAGATGGAAATTGATTGACATCCTCAAAATCTGGCTAGTGGACAAGTACTGGTGCCTGTGAAAGGTGGGAGTATCGATATTTCAAATCTCAATGTCCTAAAAGTCAGAAGAACAAAACCTCATTACTCTGTATCTTCAAATGATCTGGCTGAAAATGAGGGTGATTTTCACATTCTTGCTTTCCAGTGTGCCACTGAATTTTTTACAGATAAGCCAAATGATAGCGAGAGTGTAAACTGGTGAACACAAATTCCTGAGCTGCTCCCAGCTTTTCGTGGCAGTACAGTTAGCTCTTAAAAAGAGGCTCAAACATACATTTTTATAAGGATGTAATTGTTAGCACATAGCAATAGCAGTAAATTGAGTCAGAGTAGGAATGTCCTCCAGCACTGTTTTCTTCTGCACTAGTGGATATGCTGTACTTCCCACAAGCGTAATTCTTCCTAGGGCATATTCTGCCTTATCCACTGTGGTACATAGAAACATTTCTGTCACAAGGAATCCAAGCCACAGGTGTTATAACCATTAGACTCCTCTGGAGGGGAAAGGATCTGGATATTTCAGATTTAAAAAAAAAGTTGTCTGAGGGATGAGCATGATTTTTTGAGTCTTGGCCAAGTTATGCTCATAATGAAAACCAAACATCTTTATATGGACTATTTACTGTGGATTGGGAGCAAAGAAGGTCATTAAAAGAACCCTGCAGGGAAAATAACTGCAGTAGAATTACACAGTGAAGACACAGTATTAAATTAATAATGTGTCAAGCTAATTTGTCTCCTGGTGACCTGGTGGTTTTTTCTCCAGTATTGAAATCTCTGTTACCTGAAGATACTTTTTTGATGAAACCTATCCTGACAGAAAGATGAGCAGTCAGCTATCTCTGAAACAAGAATATTTGTAGGAGGTAGCAGGAAATATAATCCCAAAATTTGCCCACTATGTGACTCAAAGAAGAACTAAACTAACTAAAAGTGCCTTTACTGGGACTATGAGAATGTGGTTTAAAAGTTTTGATCAAGTTCAGGAACAGGGAGCTTGTTTTGTTTCTTTTCGGGTGGTATTAGATTGGTAGACAAAATTTGACCCCTGAAATTCTCAGAACTGTCTACACACTTATATAAAGTGTGTACTTTATTGCTAATATTTACAAGGGGTTTAGGTTTTTTTCTTTCTTGTTCAATGAAATAACCAATTTTGGAGAAAAAGAGGAAAACGCTTCACTGTAAAAGAAGCTAAATGACAATAACCATCTGTCTCCTCAAGAATCTCTTACCACTGTATTGATTGTGAATGCAGCCTAGGCACAAAAGTTCCAAAATTCATCCCCTCATCTTTTTGTGACATTTCAGCATGCATGCCAATGCATTAATGTAAGTGTATGATAATATTAAAATGCATGAAAGCTATCGAAACTATCTGTCTGCTGTGTGTGACATGGATATATATCTGTCTTTGTAGATTTTGTAGACACAGAAACTGCTTTGGAACCAGAGGGTATATGGGGGTGCAGGGAGTAGAGAAAGAGACCATGGCTCTTTAAGAGAGTTGAAAGTGAACTATTGTGAAAGAAAATAGACCAAATAACACACACATAAAGAAGAGGTGAAGATAAGACAAAAACTGCACTAAAATATAATTTCATTTTACATCAAGTAACACCTTTAATTGCAGGTAGAAGTGCTTGTATTCAATTCAACTGAAAGAACATTCACTGGAGTGGGTTTGCATGCATTCGCAGGTGACTTGTCAGGAATAAATATTTCCATGGAATCTTAAATTATATTTGGATTGACTACCTTAATACTCAACACCATATCTAAAATGAGCACCTCCTTCTTCCTAGTTAGGAAGACTTAAGCTCCTGTGTGAAGTTATTTCACAGAGAGTCTTTGCTCCTGTATTAGACAAGCTGGCAGTCAGGGAGCAGGAACATTCCTAAGCACAACCAGTAATTACGGTCTCTTTTTGCTGATTGTAGAGACAACAGATAAGTTAAGGTTTACTTACCTCCACTGATCAAAAGATTCATCTGTCTCGCACATGAGCAGTGCTCTGAAGTAATGAAGTGGGTAAATATTGCACAATTAGGAATTGTGCTGCACTCATTATCTCACTGGTGGGGGAAGCTGTAAAATATTCAGAGTTGTTTGGGAAGTATTTGCTGCTAAATAAAGTCTATTGAAAATGTACTTCAGCATTTTATTACCAAAGATTCTGCTCTGTCTGTCTGAAGTGGAGGCAGGACAGGTCTTCTGAAGGATTTTTGGATTTAGAAAATAAATGAAAGAATATATTTTCTCATATGTAATAGGTGACACACTTTTTTTTCATTTTTTGGTCTCACATTATTTCCTGGTTTAAATATTGGTGATAGCAGACTAATCTGTATGAAACATGAATTTTCTCTGGAATTACTTTTTAGCTAAAATCTTCTTAGGTTGAAAGTTTGTGCTTTCTAAATATAGAGTAAAAATCAACAAAACCATGTATTCATGTTCTGAAAAACCTGTCTGACTAATATAGTAGCAGCTAAAACTCTCATGCATTATGATTTATACACGCACAGTTTGAAAAATGTTTTTGCCATTTTTCTTTAATGTGCTAGTTCCCTGGCCATTAAAAAACCTTGACCTCAAGTACCTCATGAATTTTGCACATGATGTCTGTTGCATAAAGCAGATTTTATTATTATTTAATGAACCTCTGTATCTGAGCCATCATTTCAGTTACAATACCGGTAGCGTTGATCCCATATTTAAAGCTTTTTAGAACAAAGGGAGAAATCAAACCAAAAAAAAGCTAGCTTTAAACCAGACATGAAGCTTTTATTTCTGATCTGCTGTGTTTGTGAGATAGTAGCAAATTCTGTGTTATTTTATTCTGTTCCAGCTGTTTACCTCTGCAAGCGGACAATGCAAAACAAAGCAAGGCTAGAACTAGCAGACTATGAAGCTGTGAGTACCTGGCAAAAAGTAAATTTCTCCACTGGGCCTAATGAGCCTGTGAAATTATGTTAAGCATGAGAATTATGGGCATTATGTGTGAAAATCTACTGGTTATCCAGTTCTTCCAGCTTGTGGGTCTAACACTGCTCAGTAGTCTTAAATGGTGTTTGAGAGATGATAGTGAAGGCTAACTGGACAAATGTTGAGATTACAGATCATCTCTAATCTTACTCTGCTCAGATCCTCATGCCAGGATCGGAAATAACTTCACAAATCCCAGGTACACCATGAGTGCTTGGAAGCAGTTGTTCTCTACACCATTTAAGGTTCGAACGAAGTTTCTCTGACAACATTTCTGAAAGCTCTTGATAGATGTAGAGATGTAAATCTCATTCTTTATAAGTGATGCTGACACTTGAGCCTTTTCCCATCAGCTAGATGAGAGGCAAGGAGGGTCAGACTAGAGGCATTCCTACTCCCTGACAGTTGTGGTGTGCCTCAGGCAAGGTAAGATAATTAGGGCCAGGAAGAGCCTGAAAAAGAGGGAGTTTGATTAGCTGATGAGGATGGCATTCGATAAGGAGAGAGACGTCTTGAATTCCAACTCTACCTCCAGAAAGTTCCTGAATTTTTCATGAGTATGTCAAAATAAAATTCACAAACAGTCCTGGCTCTGTGCTGAAAGCTGTCCAGCTGTGCTGCTGTGACCTGATAGCAGGATAGACAGCTGGGCCTCTCAACACACCAGATACTCCAGCCACAGCACCATGCTGACAAACTGTATTGCTTCTTCTGGCACAAGCTTGTTTTTCAGTGTACTGCACTGTGGGGTATGCATAATTTTACACTCACATGCCTTAGAAAACTCCCCTTCAGTGTATAATCCATGAGATCCTTTACTGGTATTGACAAGATCTCTAGAAAGACTCCTCTTTCTGTGGTCTTCATCTTCAGTGAGTATGGCACAGAGATACATTTGCAATGCATAGAAATATAGTAAAAACAACACATTTTTTGTTGAGAAGACTGCATACTACTGCTGTTTAAGATGGGAAGAGATTTTAAAAGCTCTGTTGGAGACAGTGAAAATGTTCCAGCATCAATGGAGGAAAGAATTTTGCAAAGATTTTATGAATTTTCTTCCTGTTATTATTAGTAGGCTGTAGGATAGATACATTTCCTGTACAGTATTGAAGAACTACAGTCCGCATTTTTAAAAATGAGGATAGCTGTGGAGGTTTGGCTATACTACCAAAAATGGCAGCCAACACTGTTTAGTGGAAACCATTTGCATAGATGACTGCTGAGGAAATGTCATGTGGATCATCCAGTATGGAGATAACTACTGTTATCTTTCATTATTACATACTTTCAAAACAAGGATGTTTCTTTGTACTGTTTCAAAATTGCTAAGACAGCACACAGTATATAAAAATGTTTCAGAAATCCCATGTTCTGCTGAAGGATGCATCTACCCTTCTTATCAGTTTCAAAACTAAAATAGTCAAGGCATTCAAAAGTATTCCATCTCATCTGGTGCCAAGAAAAAACTTTATATCAGATAAGTTAGGTGCATTTACACTGACACAAATATCGTGACTGGTTTTACATCTTGGTAAGGGGAAGGTAAGGAGAGAAGGGAAAGATAAAGCCAGAAGCTATTAAAGAGTAAATAACTTGCAACCTAACTCACTAAAATTGTGATGTATTTTCAGGAGAGTTTGGCCAGGCTACAGCGAGCATTTGCTCGGAAATGGGAGTTTATTTTTATGCAAGCTGAAGCACAAGCAAAGTAAGTTCCTTTGGAGATGAGCAGTTTTCGTTTTGCATGCTTTTTGAAGTGGGAGGGGAAGTGGTTGGGCACCTTTTATGTTTAAAATTACTGTCATCAACACTGTTTCTTTTAAATATCCTATGACATTGGCAGGGTTGACAAGAAGAGAGACAAGATAGAGAGGAAGATTCTTGACAGCCAGGAGCGAGCATTTTGGGATGTGCACCGTCCGGTGGTGAGTGCTGGTGGGGTCGCTGGGTCCATGAGCAGGGCTGCTGATAAATGTCAGCTTCTGTGGAGCTTTGGGCTAGCCTGGGGACAAGCAAAAGAGCAGCAGGGCGAGGAGTTGGGGCTTGCTTCCCCCTTTTTAGGATCTAGAGTTTATATGAATATGTTATTGTAGACTGCAGATGTGTGCGCATCCAGTTCACGGTTTTCAGTGAAAGATGTGTTGTGCCTGATTTCTTGAATCAGAAGGTACCTGTCTTTGACTATTATCATCTCAAAGCTTTCCTGAGGTATGAGTCACACAACCAAAATTATCAGCATAACTAAAAATACCCTTAAATAAGTCTGACTTTTTTTTTAGTCTGCTTTTTTGCTTGCTAAGCCTTTCAACTTCACTTTAGTTGTGTTTCCAAGTTATTTTTGAAGGACGTAAAGGTTAGATATTGGCTTCGAGCTGTGGGAGTCACACACCGTCTAAATGAGATTTTTCTGAGTTCTTGGTCAAAGTCCATCTGAAACAAAACTTTAAAAAAAGGAAGATTCTTTCATAGTCAACCACCTCTGAGTGCTAAAATTGTGAGACAGAATGTCAATTGTTACAATAATTCCAATTAAATTGTGAGGGTTTTTTTTGGTTTTTTTTTTTGCTACAGATCAAAATCGGTTTCCCTTACCTAGATTTAAGCTTTCATTTTCTGTGTGTGGGGTTTGGTATCATTACCAATGAAATCATATATGGACTATATGTTTTACTCTGACACTGGGGAAAGCTACTTTTACTGGGGGACATAAAATTAGGTGATGATATGTGCAGAAGAGTAGGATGCACTGAGAATTTAAATAAAAAGTAATAAACCTGAACATGGTTGGCTTACATTTGTAACTGTGGAACTGAAGCAGTTGCAGGAGAAATTTTCAGGTAGGATTTAGAATGTCAGGTAGAGAAAATCATTTGATGTGAAAGATTCCAACCACAGGCAATAGATGCAAGAAGACTGGGACATTGTTGCCTAATTGCTGACATAAAATGAGGGAAGAGAACAGAAAGCAATTTTCCATCTGATGTAGATTGGAGCTACATAGGGAATAGACACAAAGTATCTGTGGACCTGAGACCTGTGAAGGTGCAGAAAGCTTTTTTTGCTGCAGAAATGGATCTAAAGGGTTTGAATCTGAGAATGAGATGTTATTTTCAGGTTTGGAAGAGATGAATTGTTGAAGCTTCAAGAGAGTTAAAGGGACCAGAACAAGAGGAAATTGAATCTGATTAAGAGCTTTAGCTGAACTGTGGATAAATCTGCCTGGTCCAGCAGATGTTTTTAATCTGGCTGTAAACATACCTAGGAAATATCAGAGGCAAAAGACTGGCTTACAGTCAGCAACGTAGGCTCCTGGCTTTAAAAGATATAAATAGAAGAATGGAGAGGTTCATACTTTGGCTAAACTGCTCCTCTCAAGAGTCATTGAAATAATGTTTTTGAAAACACCATTATGAATTTACTGTCACAGTAAAAGCCAGAAGCTTCTTTTGAAAAGAACAAAAGATAAAACAGGAACAGACTGAAAGGAAGAAGGTGATGCTAGAAATAATTGCAATTTGTAATGGCTTTTCAAGCCTCCCAAAGGCCTCCCAAAAACTTATAGCAATGCTGCTGCAGCCCTGGAGAGCTAAATTTTTTAAATGGTTTTTAAAGGTAATGTTTGGATGACAATCTGTGTATAATGCTTTTTTTTATTTACAGTTTTTCACCTTTTGATAAAAGTTCAGAGGCTAGGGGCAGTGATAACATAGTTCAAAATCCACCCCAATGTAATTTTTTTTTTACTGAAAACGAGTTTTGAGGATCAAATATTTCATTATTTTTATTTGGTTGGTTGGTTGGTTTTAAGATGAGTAAATAAATATTTTTTTCAGGGTATTTTTTTGGGTGTCCTGGCCCTTAGTTGCTTTATTACTATATTTGTTACCTACCCAGCTACAGTGCTGATACAGAAGATTTACATGTAAAATATAATCTATGAATATTACATTTGCATTGTATTTCAACTTTAAGTTGATGAAGGGGTCAGAAGAGGGAAGCAAGCTGTCATTCCTAAAGGACAGTGCACCAGTGCACTACAAGAATGGGAGACACGAGAAGAGAACAGCTGCATGGCAGTGAAACCAGGAGACTGGTGATGCAGAAAAACAGCATGTTTTGGGAATCAGAAACGTCACTGTGACTCATAAGTTTAAAATAAAGGAAATGAGCCAAGGTTTGACATGTAAAGAGGATTTGCCTCAATAAACACCACTGTTTCATAGGTCCCAAGTCGAAGTCAACCTTGCGGGTGATAACAGAAGTTTTAGAAGATTTATGCAGCAGTCTGTGGGACAGACAAATTCTTGGAAGTCATTATAACTGTTACTTTTGAGTGGCTGGTCCATAATTTTTTTCTAGGTTTTCAGACTGAGATGATGCTTGGAGATGAGCCAGAGAAATTTGATTTGGGAAATTTTATTCAAATAATCATCTATTCCTCAATTTTCTTCTGAGAGACAGTTAAGAGAACAGCTTTGTTATCTCCCTGTTACCAATATTTATTTAATTGCAGTTTCCCTGTGGGGCTGGGTTTTTTTTGGTGGGTGGGGGTCGTAATGTGTATTTCAGGGTATGTGGAGTGTGATCTTGGTCATTTCTGTAAATCCCAGTTTCTGCTTTATGTAGAAAGATCTTAGCTTGCAGTTAAAAAGAGTATGACTGAGCTTCAGCTGTAGATACTGCAGCCTGCAGAGACATTCCTGAACAAGCTTTAATTTTACTAGTTTGGATACCAGCCATAGTAAAACCATGGAAATTTGTGTCAGGGAGAGCTGTATAAACTCCCTTGCAATCCTGAGCAGCAGACCTATGATAAAGTCCATGCTGTTATTTCTAAGGTAGAGCCAGCATCTGGCATAGGTCTGAGATTAGTATTATTCACATATAGTGATGCATTTCTCTTTTTGATGGCAGAGTAAACATGTCTTAAAAGTCTTTCTCCTCTTTCCATCTGCCTAGAAAGTGTATTATTTTCATAATTCTGAAACTTCTATTGATAACACACTGTGGAAATAAGCAAAAATTGGTTAGGAGGATTAAGGTGTTAGTCAAACACAATAACGAATCAAGCTAAATTGGGGAAGTGAGTTCCTTGCAGGAGAAAGAAATTAAGAAGCAGCTTTTGTTCCAAAATAAATGTCATGCTCCTTATTAAAGTCTTTGAAAGAGAACTTGTTTCAGCTTTCCTGAATTATTATCTCTTTTTAAACCCTATAATCTTACACTTGTTAAAAAAGGACAAACAGGTACTGAAGCAGTAAATCCTCTGAAACATTCTCAAACCCACACCAAATACAGTCAGAGCAAAGTAGCTGTGGCTTGCTGTAAGATTAACTCTTTTAGGTAACAAGCAAGATGGCTCATGTCTTGCTGCTACAAATGATTCACTTTTCTTCTTGAGTTATAAATTCATGCAATAATAAAGGCCTTTTGGATACTTGCTGAGATTCAGATTAATCCAGAAAATAATGGGGGAAGTATCCTTTTCTTCTGCATCTTTTTCTTCTGCATCCTTTTCTTCTGTATCCTTTCCTTCTAAAAGTCACCTGTATACTTTGTAACTGTAATATCTTGAAAACCCATTTTTTTTTCTCCAATGCCTCTCTGACCTTTGCCATCAGTCAGGGTGTTGGTGTATTACAGTCACATTTAGCAGGTTTGTGTGCAGTTGTTTCTAAAATGAAGATGGGAAATACACAACAGATGTACTAGAAAACTGCACTAGTGTGTGTTCCTCTCCAAAGTTTAAACACTGACTATGGTTTAGTCATAGTGTGATTTGATAAAGCATGAGCATGAGTTAAAGTCTGAGCCAGTTCTTCCATTCTGTCCATTTATAACTTGGTTAAACCCAATCCACAGGACTTCTCTTCCCACTGCTGTTACTGGTTTGCTGGATTATGATTATTATTTTGGTTCTTTGGGGAAAAAAACGGATACAAAATATTGATAAGGGTCAGACTTGATGACCTTAAAGGTCTATTCCAACCTAGATGATTCTATGATTTTATGAAAAACAACAGCAGTATTTGTGTGATTTAACACAGGACAGCAAAATATTTAGGGTGAGTATGTCTAGTAAGGACAGCAATAATATTAAGAGCAAGGGTGGGTTTAAGATAATTTGCTGTTGTTGTAAAATTCAGAAATATGCATCATTTCTGGATTTGGGTGTTTCTTGCCATTGTTTCCTAGCACCAAACTAGGAAAACAGTGTTCTTCAAACATTTTAAGCTTTGTCACACATCCCACACCTTTGGCTTCTCTTTCTTTTTATGAGATTCTGTGTCCATTAATTTAATTTTCTCTGTTTATATTTTTAAATTATATTTTATGTGGTCTGAACATGACCCTTGACATCAGACCTAGCCAGTAACATTACCAAGTGTTGAGGGCCAGGCAATGGGTTTGTTTGTATTTTAATGATTTTTTTCGTCCTGTCCTTCAAGATCAGCCTCAGAGACTTGAAGTCAAAACAGTGAGTTTACTTCAGATAAGATGGTGCATGCCTGCATTTCACACTCATTGCTAGAGTTTTCTGGGCCAGTCACTTGTTTAGCCAGAGAACACATCTCTCTGCTTTTTCATAATATTTTCAGAAAATTTTTAAGCATCTTCAGAAAGCAAATGTGAATCATGCCATCCAACTTCTCTAGCAATATATATACATGTAATTTTCATGTCTTCTTTTGCACCTGTTTGACCATATAGCCTTACAAGGGAGTTACCTCTACAGCAGAAAGGGAATGCAGCCAAACCAGCAATTGTCACTCTCAGATAATTCTCTTTCTGGTAATGAAACAAAGCCTTGTACAATGTTTTAATTTCAAAAAATGGTTATAATGTTTTTGATCCATACTTGCATGTATCTGAGGCACATGTTTATAAACCCTCTAGCTGGCCTGCTGACTAACACCTTTGTAGAAGATTTTGTACTCACATTGTTTAGCATTTTTACTTGGTCTAATATTTGAGTAAAGGTGAGGCAGATGGCGAAAAAGAAGCCAAGTTTCTTGCAACAATGCAACAAAACGAATTTTTGGAAGTTAAAACTGAGAGGTCACAAATTGCAAAATAGTTAATTGCTGAGATGGTGGAAGGACACAGAAAAATGATATGACAATATGGTTTTGAATAAGACTCAGTTCTGTGTGAAACTAGGAAAATAACCTGAAGAAGTAAGTATAAGGAATTTTTTTTATAAGTGCAATGTTTATACATTGGTCTTTGTATCTGTGGGAATTAAATTTGCTGCTTTAATCCAAAGCATTTTGTCAAGGATCTTCTTATAAGTCAAAAGGCATATAATCAATTTCTAAATGTCACCTATGTTTGCCATCAACATTTTCAGAGATGTGTTAGACTTTTTTGTTGCCACTTCTTTTCAAGTGAATAACCTAAATTTCTTCTCTATGGAATCTGTAAAACGGCAGTTCCCTGCCTTTTGGGGTAAAAAAAAAGTGAGACAGCAATAATGAATCTGAGTATTTAGCATGGGGGCAACAAAACAGATAAATTTAACAAGTTTCCTTGTGCAACAGTGTCGCAAATACTGGAATCTTCACATACGCAAAAATAATTTTAATACAGCCTTAGGTTAAATTAATACTACTAAAACACCACTTCAATAAATACAATGGATCTATTTTCTGTGCAACAATTTCTGGTTCTGGAAACCAGTCACTACAAACCTGAAATGGTGTATCATAAATTAAAACCAATTCGAAATTAAATCAAAATTACAAAAGGAATTAAGCACAGGACCAGGACTTCAATGCAGTAGTATTTTCCTTGGTGCAGTTTCTTGTTTAATTTCATATGACTTATCTCAAGAATTAAGTTTTAACATCATTTTCTTATGCATTTTGCATATTATATGATTCTGTGACACACAGACTACTAAATTTTTTTTTTTTTAAACAGTGATCAAATCTCGTTCTCTTAAGGTGAAAGCCTGGCTTTCAACAAGATCTGTCCTTAAACAACCGAGTAGGTGAGAACATGAGGATCCCTGTCATGGTGCAAGATGTCCTATCTCCTATGGATTAATTTTATGGTTTCATTTATTAGTATTATATTCCTTGAAAATTTCTCTGTGTCTCTCTTTCTCCTGTTTCAAACAGATCTTTCGTTTGCACAGCCACACAGAATTACTTGTGTGTCTGATACTACTCAGGGAAAAAATCTGAACTCCTTATTTGAGAAGACAAATAAGTATAAAGTGGAAATTGGTGCAGTGTAGGCTTCTTTATTTTGGAAAGGTGCTAAAAATCTTTGAAATTTTAAGTGATCCTAAAGTGTATGCTAAGTGAGACTTCCCAGCTCTTAGTTTGAAAATTGTCCAAGTTTTACCTTGCTGCAAACATAATTAAAGTTTGATCAAACTAATTGATCAAATGTCTCTCCTTTATCTGATGGTGTTTGAACCTCATTTGTCTTGTCCAAACAAGAGAAGCAACTCATAGTTGAACTTTTATCCATTAATTGCACACCTTTCCATGTTTTGATTAGGTTCATTGCAGAACAACATTGGAACTACTGTTATTAACTACTGTTATTTTGGTAGTAGTCAGTGATCTTCAAATCAATCCTTGAATAAAGGATGTATTGATTTTACCAATTTGTCCAATGGCAAGTTTTCTGTCCTCCATATGGGGCTCTCTATAGCATGTTTAACTTATGCTTAAATGGAAAATTTATTATTTCTCCATCAATATATTTCTAGTGTATGACACAATAAGGTTTGTTGCTCATTCATTTTAGTTTAACAAGTAAGTCTGTAACTTTTTATTATTTATCTCTGTTCTTTAATGAGTCAAAATGAAATTAGCTATTGAGGACAACTACTCAGCATTTAAATTCATTCTATGCTATCTCCATAATTCTCTACTAAAACCTTCAACAGAAGAGAACACTTAATCCTAATGAAGTTTTTATTAATTCTTATGAATTAAGACAATCCCTTCCTTTGAAGGAAGAAGCTCAATAAGATTTTACATTGAACATTCTGTGGCCTAAAATATCATTCCAATAAATGAATAAGAAAAAATGAAAAGGTTTTATTTACTTAATTAAAAGCCAGTAGGTTTTACATTATTATCAGCTGTTAGCTGGTTTTGGCAGTTAAGCTGTGTACAACTAATTTGTTTCCATTATACTACTTGACTGTAGATCATTATTTTCAGGTATATTTGCAGCATACTGACAGATGTATCACATATTTTAAAAATAGATTTGTATTAAGAAATATGAACAAATTTGAGATTATTCTATGCAAGTCCAGTTCCAAGTTGTATGCACTTACTTCAGTGTCACACTGAGTCCATACATTGCAATTATTTACCCCATCTTGAGTTCCAAAAAGATAGTATTTAGAAGCACAAGACATCTCTTATGCATAATGAAAAGACTGTAGATATTGAAAATATCTAATGAGTTAGTAGAACAAGCAGGTTTTAATAATTTATAAATTTAATAATTTAAAAATTTATGAGGGCTCTAGAAATGAAATATGAATCATGCCTGTGCAGAATCTATTCTTGAGAACAATCTTGGGATTCGCTTCCTAAAAATTGTGTTTCATAGGTGGTAATTGAAAGGTATAGCTGTACTTCTCAGAGGAGGTAATTTCTAACAGACAAGAGTTCATAGGAAAAGCTAGGAGCTAGTTTTAGAAGTTTGGTCTGGAGTTGTAGAGAGGTGAATTCTTGATAGGAGCTCTTTCCAAAGCAGTCATCGAACTTACACGCATATTACAATTTACATTTGTGGTTACATGGGCGTTTGACTGTATTCCAAACAGTCTCTCTGTATTTGCTTCTTATTAGAACTATAATGCAAGTGGGACCTCCATAAAAGCACTGTGACTTAACAGCAGGTATTGGAAGCCCAGTCACACTGCTTGTTTGTCAGTCACGCAACTGAGTCAAAAGGGCATGTTTTCAGAGAGACAGTTGTACTAAAATTAGTTGTGCAGAAGCTTGGGCTATGGTACTACTACAAGTAGCATATAATACGATAATTCCATATTTTATACTACTATAAGTGTACTCTAAGTACTATAACATTATATACTACAATCATTAAGTAGCTAGACCCATCCAATTTAGTTTAGAGTTTGTAGTTATGGGATTATGCCACGTAATGAAAAAAATAAAATCCATCACTTGTATCACAATACTTAAACTCAACATAATATTTTTCCTCTTTCTTCAGACATCTGCTAATTTACTGGGGCTCTTGTTACTAGAGGTGTTGTGAAGTCCCAGTGTTCACACGCTTGATTTCTCAGGGTTATTTTCACAGAACTGCTGAACCAAATGGAAATAGTAATTAAAACATACACTTTTAGGGAGGCTCATAAAGCTCATAAGAGTGTTTCAGATTAGGTACACCTAGTTGATTGTAAATTAGACCCACGATTAGGTTCTACAGTTCTAACTGGCAGTATCTTTTTCTAACCAAAAGGACGCGGTTCCTGGTGGAACCAGCGGTAGCACAGTCCCCGTGATCACTGGTTTGCCTTTGCTGCCTTGGGTGGTATGACAGAGGCTGGTGAGATCTCCCCTAGCAGCACTATCAGTACACAGTCCTACATATTTGAAGCTATGGCTTCTGGGTTTATTATTTTCATCACTTAGTTGAGGTTCATTGATCTCTAATTATAAAGTGAGCTACATTTAAAAAAAAATGCATTTTCTGAAATTTTTATCTGAATTTGAAGTTTTGCTGTCCTTTGACTGGACCTTAAGATAACAGCTGTTTTTCCAAATCCTGTTAAAAGACCTGACCACTTGTACTCTATGTTTGGAATGTTCCTCTGAGACTTTCTATTGCACCAGCAACGTTTTTAATAGTGCAGCTCTTCCACTGGAAAAGCCTCTTTATTCATTGACCCTGAAGTGTGTAAAATGAGGTAAAATCCCAGAATACTGTGATAATCATTACCTAAACCTCAACTTTTCTGTGTAACCTTAGTGGGTTCTGCATACTCGAATAACTTCCATCTCAGTGAAATGAAAAATTGGTGCAGTGCAGGAGAATGTAGCCTGTGTTTTTCTTTACGAGAGCCTCAGTTTTAGCCATTACTGACAAGTTACTCAATAACGGATTTTAATGTCTCCTTTGATGCTAGACTATGTATGAGACAAAACAATCTTTCCCACATAACCAGAGTCAAACTGGGTATTTTTCCAGCTAGTAACTCCTTTGATTTTTTCCAGCTGAGTTCCACTGATTTTTTTTCCTCATTCCTTTAATTTGTAATCTTCCATTTCTTTTTTATAATCTTCTCCCCTTGATTTTTAACTATGCACTGTTCAGATAGCTGCACAAGTAAACTGGAATAGAAAACCTACAAATAAAAATGGACTCTGCTGTTCTGCTTGTCACTCACTGCCTAATTAGCTTCTTTTCTCTACTTTAGAAAGTGAATGATATGAATAGTTACTGCTGAGGGTTAGAAGACTCCTAGAAAAATGACAGGAATAGCAGCAATGACAGAATTAGCAGAATAGATTGTTGCAGAAGCCAACTCTAACATTTGACACTTAAAAAATTTCAAATTTTAAGCCTACTTTTTTTGTGATAATCTTCTATTTCACATAATGTAAAAGACAGGTTTCAATCTCGGCTTTTTCTCTATGTTTGTGCATCTGACTTTATCTTTTCCAGTGAAAGAGAAGAACTGTCACGTTTGTACCCAGGTCCATAATTTAAATTTAAAGTCTTTAAATTCTGAAAGCCTGGAGATCTTGAAATTTAGTATTTTGCAATTAAACTTAACAAGTTAGCCCATGCCTTCAAAACAAATAAAAATATCTATTTCACAGTGTATTGACACTGAAATGCAATCAAATTGCATAAGGTATGTAAATCAATCTACCTAAATATTTACTGCTTTAATGAACTCTGAATTTATGGGTGTGCATATTGAAGTGAGGTAATTATTTTAAATAGCACCTATGTATTTTCAGCTAAAGAGACTGTGAAATTACATTTCCTTGAATCAACCTGAGGTTTGTTTGCATGGGTTGAGCATGCACCACAGGCTGCTAACAGGGCAGGGGCAGCAGTAAGGAAGTAAATATCAGTCTTGTTTCCATTCTGCTGTTGTGGGGTGGGGAAGGCAGAGAGATGAATTTCACACCAATGTGAATACTTGATTGGAGTGTTCTGTAAAGTGGATTATTTGAATTTCACTCCCTGCAGCTTGTGAAGAGTAGGCTGCACCACACAAGTGTAGGCTGAGAGGGACCTCTGGAGGTCTTCTAGTCCAACCTCCTGCTCAAACCAGTGCTAACTTCTAAGGTGAATAAGATTGTCCAGGCACTTAAGTTCGACAAGCTTTGAAAATCACCAAGGATGGACATTCCACTGCCTCTGTTACTTTTATTGTGAAGTATATTTCTTTATAGCTGACTGGAAATTCCTTTACTGCAATTTCAGGTTACTGTCTGCTGTCCTTCCACAATACACCTTTGGAAAAGGTCTATCTCTCTAAGCCC
Source organism: Cnemophilus loriae (assembly GCA_013397755.1). NCBI lineage: Eukaryota > Metazoa > Chordata > Aves > Passeriformes > Corvidae > Cnemophilus > Cnemophilus loriae. The sequence continues at coordinate 1,719,889 of VZTF01000380.1, read as the reverse complement.
TGCTTTAGGCAGAAAAGACAATGGTTAGCTCTCCCCTTTTGCAAGCATAAAAAGTCTGTTCCTCCACTGGATTTTCCCATTTGGAATATGTTGTTTGTGGGGCTCAAAAGTAGTCTTGGTGTTCTAGAAGTTTTCTTGTGATGCTAAGTAGAAAGAAATAAACACTTTGCCTGCTGGCTAAGCTATTGCTAATGCAGCTGGGTATGTGGTTTGTCTGCATTGCTGCAAAGAGATTCTGCTGACTCATGTTCAGCTTCTCCTTCAGATCATTTCCTACAGAGCAGCAATACAGACAAGCAGTTCCCAGCCTATTGGAATGCACGAGCTTATTCCCTCCCACATACAGGGGTATATTTGTCTCAGATACAAGAAAACTTCTGGTTATTTTGGCTTAAGTAGATGCGCAGTTAAATTGCCATCTTCTTTGAGAAAGAAAAAAAGACATCAAAACTTCAGCTGACCTAATTATAAATATTAATATACTCTCTGTTGAGCATTTTGCACTTTTTAGAATTACAAGTACATCATAGCAAAGAGATTTTTATACAAAAAAGGCACTGACAGCAGTTGATTTGGGCTATGTGGCCAGGCAATAAAAAGGGTACTTGGAGTGTGCAACTTTGTACAGAAAGCAGACTATAAATACTCCATACTCTGCACTGCTTGGATGGAAATGTACCGTGGCTCAGGCATGCCATTTTATGTAAATAAATAATTCTTCCGAAGAGTTGTTACAGGTTTCATAAAATTAATACACTATATCACTAGTACAAGGGATTAATTAATTAATTCGCTGTTGCCACCGTTGTCAGGGATAAAATATTAATATCAAGTGGATTTTTTTTTAACTCAGCATATTCTCAGATGGTTGTTTCAAATGCCGGTGATAGCCAGATCAAAGCATGTACGTTCTGGTACCTCCTCTGCTTATAGTCAAGACTTGTTCCTTCTTTTGTGTTTCTTAGCAGAATCCTGGTATGCATCCTCCTAGATAGCATCAGTAGAAAGTGGTGCTGCTTGGGATTCATACTAACATTGCTATCCAATAATTAAAGTAGGGAATAAAATTCCTCTATATGTGGAGTTTTTTTATATTATTTATCTGTATCCATTTATGTCAACAGTGACTTTATCATGACTGGACTGACATGTCCTTTGATGTAAATTAATACAAGGGCATTTGTACTTTGAGATAGGGACATGTTAATAGATGGATGAAAAAAAATTAAGTGAACGTATGACAGTTTTTCACCCAGATATTTAAAAATTGATGAGGACCAAATTGTGTCCTGGTTATGATCTTGCTGTGTGATAATTTCAACAAGGTCACAGGGCTTTCCTCTGTGTGTGGTGGGGGGAAATTGTATTCACACAGAATATTACTCCTGAAAGAAATAAGCATTCTATTTACACATATAGAAGAGTTCTCAAGTCTTCCAGGAAATCTGTTTGAAAACTATTTACAGTATTAGTATGCAAATTATATACCACACACTAAATGGGAATCTTGCAGCAGAGCACTCTGACAGGCATCTCACTATTTGAACTATGGTAGTCCGGTTAAAAAAAACAACACAAAAAGAAAACACAGCTGGATATAATTGTATTCAAACACATACTTATTATGTTAATGAGGGCATACAAATAAAATTAAATGTTGTCCAGCAAAGGTTTTCCCACAAAGACTGAGTTATTGTAGCAAAATGTTCATATAATTCAACTTTTTGTGTTTATTTTAATTGAAAAGATGTTTGATATTTATTTCTAAATATTGACAGATGAAATTTGGCAGCACCAGACAAACAATAAAACCCATCTCATATCAAGTATAATTTAATAAATATACTTCAGCTAAGAAGAAAACATAAATTGTGGCCCAAACTACATTAGGTACTTCCAGACATGTAATCATAGAATTTAAATCAAATTATGAGAATGGTATTGTATAGAGGTAGTGATATACGTCTTAAACTCCTGTAGCTACCCCAGTTTGTCGGAGTAGTTGATGCACCCTTTAGCCACCTCTCCTTCTGCACTGAAGCTTCCCGAAGCTTCCCTGCCTCTACCTTCCTGGTGCTGCTCTCCTGTCAGCTGCTCTTCAGTCCCACCTCGGTCCAGTTTCTCCCCTCACAGCTTCTCCTGCATGCCCCTGCCAGAGCAACTTTGCTTCAGTGTGAGAGGTTTTAGACAGCCAGGTGTCAGTAAGAATCCACTAGGTGCTGTAGAAGGTGAGTACTGGGTTGGGCCTCTTTGCAAACAGCAAAAGCTTTGCCCTGGTTTCATTCCTAAAAATCTCCCAGAATTTGTTGTCCCCCTTGCATCAATCTGCACAATTCTGTCACGTAAGTCACTCAGGCAAGTCACAAGATCTGTCTGTACCAATTTACTGCTGGTGGGCTTGAAATCTTTAAAAATAAGAGGCTTCAGATGAGGTTTATGCCTTTTTTTTCCTTGCCTCTCCATTTTTAGGACATGCTTTTAACAAACCATAACTGAAAACTGAACAAATAACAGTTTGTGCCTTATGTAAGTGTGCCTGCTATTCAGATTGTTACGTTCAAAGGCTGTGGATGTTGTTAAATCCCCTGCCTTCTTCACTGCCAGTGGCTGCTGTAATCCTAAAGTAGATGCACTGGGTTTTTTTAAACTTTATGTCTCAGTATACTGCCCTGGGAAATTGCTTTCTCCTTTTAAATGGACCACCATGCAGAACTTTGTATTTTTCAACCTGTCTTTTTCTTTGAGATTTGCAAGTTATTTCTGAGTTTAAAAACCCCCACTTTTGTTCAGAAGTACAAAGGGTACCTTCCCAATTCAGATGCAGTCTTAAGAATATTATCTATTTTTATTATTAGCAATGAGGAACTGTTTCTAGTGCAAATGCAATATGATCAAATGCACAGTAATTTATTATTTCAAAATAGAAACTTATTTATTTATTAATTTAAAAACCCATACTGGATTAAAAAAAATCAGTCTGTTTAAAATATTTTCCAGAGGCAAAGTACCATTGCTCTGTTTAATGAAAGCTTTTTTTTCTTAGCTCTGCCTATGTAAGAAATTTTTAAAATTTTTTCTTTGAAAATTTACAGTCACATCAAGCATTTTAAATTATGATAAAAGGACAGGTTGTATCATTAGAGTACTAGTAAGTTCAGCTTGGCTGTTGAGCAAGTAAATTCAATATCTAGCTACTCCCATTAAAAAAACCCCAACCTTCTTTCACTAAAAATCTGCTCCCACTAGAGAGCAGATTTTGTAGTTTCCACTCAGTGTCAACTGTAACCCCTTTAAAATCAATAGATAAAACTCAGCTGAGAGCAAAACACTTATTATTAGTTGTTTCCAGCAATGGGTAAAAAACAGATTTACACAAAGATTTTGTACTTAGAGGGAAGTGTCAAATGAAGATGAATTAGGAGAAACTAGAGCACTCGTGTGCTTTGGGAGGCTACAGAGTTGTGAGAATAACCCACTGAAACCCAAATATGATGTGTTGAGAATAATTTTATTTAGATTGTCAGTCTTCTGGTTAGGCTGCAGAAACCTGTTTTGTTATTTTGGTTTGGTTTTTTTCCTTTCTTTTTTGAAGAAACAAATCCCATTTTGGTACTTTTTTTTTCTTTTTCCTTTTCATTTTAAAAGAAGATTCTCTTTAAAATTTAGCCCAAAACCAGATGCTCCTGAAGGGAGCCTGAGGTTCACAGCCGAGGTGAATATTCCACAATTCTGTTTATTTTGTCTAATTAGGTCAACCACGCTTCTTAGAGGGATAGCGAGAATGTGACGAATGGCTTCCTTGGCAAAACCAAAGCAGAAACGTGATTGGTTTCTGTTATCTTGGGAATTTATTTTATTTCAATTTCATGGTGTGGAATTTACTTTTCAGTCTTGCACGCTGAAGAGGAGTATCTCAGTGAAGTTCCTTCACAGATTTAGCCTTTTGCTTTCCTTTCTCTTTCTTTTAATAGCCTGGCTGTGTAAACACTACTGAAGTGGATATAAAAAAATCTTCAAGAATGAGAAATCCACATAAAACAAGAAAGGTAAGTACTGTTATTATATTGAAAGCAAGAGGTGGAGGAAATCTATAGCATGAATTTCCATAGTTTCTTACAGCATTTTTTTCTTACAGCTGCAAGGAACAAATGCATAAACGTATGTTAATATTTCATAAGATCTTAGTTGAATTACTATTAACAAATTTTCTAATATTACATAAATGCTATCACATAAGATTTTGGAGAAATACAGAAATTTTGAACATAAAATTCATTTTTGCATGCTTTGTTCATGTTGTTTAGTATATTGAATAAAGCATGTTAAAATGTTTCTGTCAGTAATTGAGGAAAAAAAAAATTAAAAATTCATTGTAAAGTCTAACAGCAGTTCTTGTCCTGGTCTTAAGGAAAAGGGTGTCTTTGTTTTAAAATTATGCCCAAAATGGATGACCAGAAATTGTGGAAGAAATGAGCTCTATCTAAATTTGGTTGTAGAGTGTAACTTCTCTAGGGATGTACAGATGGATTGGCTCAACACTTTAAAATCCTTTGCACCATAACCATGTAGATTGACTCCTACTTTAAAGTACTTCCTTTGAGGTACACTTGCATGTTGACCCATAGAAAAGCTTTTCTTAAGAAGGAAAGTGGAGAGAAACTTTAGAGAAAGTTTTAGCTGGGCTTATTTATGGTAGTGAAAGGGTCAGATTAGTGTAATTTACCAGACAGTAATTGCAATTTTGGGAGTCATCCAAATAATCCGTGTGTTAAGGTGCCTTTCGGGATACTCCACCTACCAGCCATCTCCACTTACTGTAATAGCATCTCTCAGTGTCATTCCTCATGTTTTCTATGATGCTAATATAGAGACCTAATAAAAGTAGATCCTTTGTTCTGTGGCTTTATGGAATTGTGGGAGTTTGGGAGTCTTTATTTCACACTCTAGTGCAGAAGCATGATTTTATCTGGGTTATTGCATGGGTTATTGCAGTTTCTTTAGGGAAAGATGATCTTGGCTAACTTCTCGAGCACAATGTACTAAACCGTGACAGTTACTATGAGTGTGTGTAGAAAGCATTGTCTGAAAGCATCTATCACTGTTACACATTTTTTTGCATAGTCTGTCTATGGCTTACAAAATGACATTCGAAGCCACAGCCCTACCCACACGCCAGTACCAGAGACTAAGCCACCCACAGAAGATGAACTACACCAAGAGGTTTGGAACGTAACTACAAATACATACTTTATATGAACTTTTTAGGAAAGTAGGTATAAACCCAAAAATTATTGTAACTAGGAAGTTATTCAAAACAGCTGTAGCAAACACTTAATAAACTTTTTCCTTCTTTTGAGATATATGGATTTAGGCATGTAGCTTCATCAAAACGAATGAGACAAAACCTGATTTTTTTTTGTATCATGCATTAAACGTCTGAAGGCAGTGGGAAATAGGCCAGTGAGTGGGTTCTTTGTATAGCTATGCCCATTAGCCCCTTCAGCTGTAGAGAGCTTGCTCTTCTTTCAACACTAATTTGAGGTTTGGGGGCATACTTACCACTCCATGTATGCACGTATAGCTTCACACACTTATCTACTGTTAAAGCTTTGTTGATCTTTCCTGAGATGTTAGAGTTTGGAGAAGGTAAATGTCTGCAGAAGTATTAGTTCTCTTCAAAAATCTAAAAAAAGGCTGATTGGATTTCAGTTGATGAACCTTTAGGGAAAATGTTATATTGGGCACATTTTTTGTCTCTGTATGATCTTTTCTCTTTAATGGAAAATTCCATTTATTTTAGAACTACAGTGGTGAAATGTTGTTTTAATTCAGATACACTTCTCTTCTGTGCCCTAGGATAAATTAAGGTTCAATTACAGCCCTAATAAAAAAAGTTATAGAGTCAAGCAATAAATTACTCATAAAACTCTTTGCCTTCCTTTCTTGCAGATTAAGCACTGGCAGATGCAATTAGACAGACATAGATTAAAAATGTCAAAAGTTGCAGAGAGGTACGTACATTGTCACATTTTCTATTTTTTTCAATTAGACTGATAACTATTGGGAAAAATGTCAGTATGAAATAGCTTCAAAGAGCTATTTGCAGCAAATAGCTCTTCAAAGAGAGACATGGGAACTCAGATGTCATAGAAATAACTGATGAGAGTTTACTTTGAGCAGAGAAGTATGAAGTTCTTTTAGTGATAGAAATATTCCAGATATTCCATGATACATTTCTGATAAACCCGAGTCACTGAAAGAGCCTCTGACCAAGTGATCACAAGTTTCACCTTTCACTGGCAGGGAGGCTAAAAGGAGATAGGTCTGGGATTATTGTTTTGATATTTCAAAAGGGCAATCACTGATGAAGGAAGGGAGCTGATTGGCACGGAGCTCAGTCAGTGCTTGAACAAAGTGAGTCTGGGCTCAGTTTGGGTCAGAGATGTAACACTAGTCTGAATCTATCTCCAAAGACCAAAATTTGTCAGGAAAGGGCTAGAAAGCAAGTAAACAAAAAGCCCAACATCGCAGAAAATTGAGGGGCATAGGGCTTAGTAAAGGAAATCAAGCCAAATAGAAATTGCTCTTCATCTTCTCATATACATTTGTGCATATACGTCTACTTATATATGTGTATGTGTGCATAGAGATTTTAGAGGGAATACATTTATATGTATTTATATGCAAATATATATAAATATTTATTTATAAAGAGAGCAGGTTAAGATTTTTTGTTTGCTGAACAGTAAAACCATAATGCACACTAAATATAATAGGAATTCAAAAGAAAGAATAGTTGTCCTCAACAAAATATAATAGGAATTGAAAAGAAAGAATAGTTGTCCTCACTTGTCAATAATTTCACAAAAATTATGAGGCCAAAGGAAACAGCAAGCATGAATAAGGACAATGGGAGATACAAATTACCGGAATACAAGCAAAGTTTTTAGTGTGTGCAACTGAGACAGACCAATTCCTGAAAATAAAAAAAATTGTGAAAAAAAATCGATTTATTTTTGAAAAAATAAACCTGGGAATAGTGCCCTTTGATTAGGAAATAACAAAAATATTAATTATATTTAAGAGAAAATAAAAGGAGTAGTAGCAGCTGCAGGGCCAATAAATATAACCTGTGTAACATGCAGTGATTTAGAACAGATTTTAAAGAAACTGATGATTAAAACCACGGGGATATAAAACATGTTCCTTTATGAAAACAGATATGCATGAAAGAGGTTGTGTGATCTAATTTATTAGTGCCTAAAGGAACTTTAATGGAGCTATGTGGAAGTATTATGGAACCTTATTTTATTTCTACTCCTGGTAGAACTGAGCCACCCCTCCTTCTTCAAGTGTCCACTTTTAAATGGCTTGAGCAAACCTATTTTACCCTGAAGCTTGTAACTGCCTTCTGAATGTGTGCACACAATTACTGTGGTTCGGTTGATGCAAGGTAACTTGTTAAGTGGGGTAACCTGATCAAGTTTCCTCTCCTCCTGACATGACAATGTTTGATGCTTTTGTTTTCCTAGTCTATTAGCTTATACAGAGCAGTATTTGGAATATGATCCTTTTCTTGTGCCCCCTGATCCCTCAAACCCTTGGATATCAGATGACACCACTTTCTGGGAACTGGAGGCAAGGTATAGAATTTTATTTCTTCTTTGGAAGTAAGGGGGTACAACATGCGTTTCTGGAAATGTGAAAATTTCAGACGAAGGTTCTACAGGAAAGTACTGAGGTAGAAGGGCAATGCAGTACCCTTTTGGTCTTTCCAGTTTTACAGTTTTGTAAGTTGGGAAGTGCTATGGATTAATAAATCTGTGTGAAATGTTACAGTAACCAGTTTCCAGGATTCTAGTCTGGTGAAATAAAGAGACAGCTTTTAAAATCTGATAACATTCCTGATTGGAAATCTTCACTCTTCTGTTTATTATCTTCATCCTGTGTAAGTACTAACAGTCTGTTTGATCATTGCTGCATATTGTACAGATGTGAGCACTCTAAAAAGTGAGAAAACCATGGAACTTTAGGACTTAGTCTAAATTATGAAGACAGATTATTAGAATACTGAGGTATTTCTCACTTCGGGTTCTGTTGTTTTTTCTCCTGTAGCAAAGAGCCAGGACAACAGAGGGTGAAACGATGGGGATTTGGCATGGATGAAGCTTTGAAAGACCCTGTGGGAAGAGAACAGTTTCTGAAATTCTTGGAGTCAGAGTTCAGTTCAGAAAATTTAAGGTAAATGAGAGCTACTTTATTTTTTAATAGCTTGTAAAATATATTGGGTTTTTGCTTTGTGGGGTTTTTTTTCTGATAATTTTCATTTTTTGACCCCTTCAAAAATTTTCCTCACCTTTCAGAATTAATTGATCCAGATTGCTGCCAGGTTTCATGCACAGGCTGAGGGAAATATTCATATAGTTAACAGAGACTCACATGAAGCATATTTTTCCATTCATGTTCAACTTTCTGTCAAACTACTCGTGTAAGAATTTTTCTCTCAGCTTGTCTTGTTACACAGGTATGAAACTGACCCATTCAAAGCCTGTTCAATAGCTTTTATTTAGCCAAATATTATGAAAAAAGTAAAATGAAAATTAAAAAGTTTAAAAATAAATAAAGGATCTATAAGTAAAATTTACAGACTTTCATCAGGTTGATTGGTTTCTGGGGATCATTTTGAAAATCTCCACCAATATTCTAATACTTGTGGATCTGACACAACTGAAGTACAGTGACATCTAGCTCTCAAATTCCTCACTAATTGCAAAATGGAAAATTGTTCCTACTGTATGAAGCATATAAGGTATGGTTTTAACGTATATTTACAGAATTACTTTTAAGTGAGAAGAAAAATTATTTTATTTTAAAAATTATAATCTATCCATTGGTTAATAGCATGTTTTGTTTTTGCTGTTCTAAGAAAGTAATATCTCAATAAGAGTTACTTCAGAGACATTAATAACAGCCTTTCTATAGACAGACAAATTAAGCTCAGCATAGTACAAAAATATAGGCAACACATTTTTCTCTTAATTCCACCTTCTTGTCAGGTGTCATCTGTATCATCTTACATTCACCAATAACATAAGTAGTATAAAATCCTATTTGCATTTACATTTTAGAACTCAGAATAATCCTAGCCTACTTTTTTCCTATGCCAATTCTCACTCTAAAGTGGTGCAGCAGAGCCATTCATACTAAAATTATGCTTTTGTAGCATCTTACAAGAGGCATTTAATATTTATGGTATTGATTTATAAATGCTGAGTAATTGCACAGATCTCCTTGTTGTTAATTTAAATTTGTCAGCAGAATAATTGGAGTTGGAGTTCTCTAAGTTGCTGACCATGTTCATGTTCAAACATTAACTTTGTATCACAAATACAGCCTGACCTGTATGTGTATGTTGATGACTTTATTAGTCACAGATACAGATTTTTCTTATTAAAAAGTCCAATTGGTAAAATGAAATTTTAAAAATCAGAATAATACCAAGAAAAGGAAAGGTATTTTTAAAAAAATTATTATTTAAAGAGCATCCTGGTAATTTGTTATGCAGAGCAGCTGTTCAAACATGAACCTATTGAGCCCAGTGTGTGCTGCAGTTTCTGGTGCTTTTCTGTGATTAATTTGTCCCTCTGCCAACTAGACTGTTACCCGCATAATCCCTAACTCTTTCATCTAATCCTATTTTACAACACTAACTACAGGCAAACTGCAAGTAACTGATCCAGAAAAATTCCCTCAAGAAATTTCTTCAGAGATGATTCCTTGACGTGCTCTTCTGTCTCTTCTTCTAAATTCTTATATTGGCATTATAAAATATAATATCTGAGTAATGGTGAATATGATCTTAAAGGCCAGGCAGGGGATAAATTTGCTCTGAAAAGGTGCTTTCTGTGATTATTAACTGAGGGAAAAATAATTAACTGAAGGAAAACTGTCTCAGAAGCTCAGAATTATGTTTGTAAATTCCCAAGCTGTAGGGAAATCAATCCACCATTAGGTTCACATGGTAAATTTGGGTTAGAAAACATGAATTTGTAAAGCTTGTTGTGTATGGCTGTCAAAATGTTATAGACATCAATAACAGAAGTTAAAAGCTTGATGATTTCAAGCATTACCACTGATAAAACCTTAGAAGACCACCAGTTTCATTGCTCATTTGTTGACTCCATCGTGGTAATTTGGGGAGTTTTGAGTGATATTTTTTTTATTATTATTTTGATGGCCACCTTGAGAAAAATAATTATGTTCACCCACACCTTCCCACTGCAACAAATTCAACTCAAATCAGTTGCTGGTTCTTGTACTTTTACAGATCTAATAATGATAAAATTTAAAGCACTGCCGAGCCTGTAGCTGGATAGGCAGCTGGGACACTGCATTCAAGCTTTCAGAGGACACAGGATACAGCAGGGACTGCAGGCATGACAGGAGCTTCAGTATTAGTACATTAGATGTCTTATACCTCATTTCGGTGAAACAAATATCAAAACCATGAAATGATAAGTCTACCAGATACACCATTTCTAGTCAAGTGCAATGATCTTACATAGCAAAAAGTCCCAGTGTTACTGTTTCATTAACTTCGACTGAAGAGTGTCTAAACTGTCTGAGAATATCATTCTCGGTGGATATAGATCCTGTCTTTAGAAACACAGAAGGGATGAAGGAACTTGAGCCATGATTTAATACTAAGAATTGTGCAGTGATCAGGAATTTAACCAGGAATATAACCCTTCTTACTTTGTATCTCTCTGTGCTTTTTTCTTTGCCTGTAAATGGGGCTTAACAGTATTTCACTCTCTAAAGGAGTGTTATGAAGCATAGCAAAGGAATAAAACTGTCTAAGCAGTTCTGTCAGTGCAGTAACTTCATTACAGTGTGACTGCAGTTTGCAGGTTGCATTCTGCACTCTCCTAATGCAAGCTGTGACTTGTGATCTCTTGCTATCATGCAGATTTTTTTGGAAGAATTGCTTTGTGTGCTGCTCAATACACAGAACAAATAGCTAAAGTAACATATTATTTGCATAATAGATTTATGAAATTCCCAATGCCTATTACAAAAATGGTGACTGTTGTTTAAAATTCAAAAGACTAAAGTTTGAGCATGATCCAGTACTACTGAGCTTGGTCACAAGGTTTTCCAAGTACTAAAAAAAGGACTTTTCAAAGAGAGTGAGCTTATGAAATCAAACTTACTGCAACGTGGCACCTGGAGACCTAATTTCTTTAATTCCCATTGGAAATTGTATTCCTCTTCTTATCCTTCCTTTGTCTGTAATGCAGCAGAATTCTTTGGAAAGTTAATATTTGTATGCTGACTATAGGTTTGCTCCCAACTATTTCGTAGGAATTGCAGCCTGTAAGGATTAAATCATTTCAGACCTGCCAACCTGAAAGCCTGTCCAAATCCTTCTGCAGTGTTGCAGTGGGTGTGATCTCCAAAGCAGCTCTAAGACTGCAAAAACCTCCTAGGTTAGTGAAGGGAGAGTGGTGACAGGTTAGGTTCTACGATACACAGAAGGAAAAGCCACTGGACCCCTTGCCCCTTCCTTTGATGCTCATTTATTAGCTCTGTAATGTGTGACTAAGTAAGGAAAAGGGACTTTGCACTCTTGTTATCCAGAGAAAAATGAGAGGGACTGAGAAATTTGCTAGATTTGGATATTTTCCCTCAGTAATTTTTGTCTAACCATCCCCCTGCAAGCTGACATTTTGTGAGATCTTTATCCTTTACACTGGTGATTATGAGGCCCTGTTTTGGGTGCTAATAACTTGACCAAAATTTAATCCTCAAAGCTGAAATAGCCTATGAATTATTTCTCATTCAGACTCAAGCTTAAATGCCAAGTGCCAGCAATGCTGCCATTTCTGCAGAGTAGATGAGAAAGAACTAGTTGCAAGATTTAACGATTTTCTCTGTCATATTCTTTAAGTCCTTCAGTTCTACTATGCCTTGAAGCTTGAAGTTGTAGTTGGCAAGAAGGTGGACTCTAGAAACCAGAGAGCAGTGTTTCCTGCCCCTGGAAAAATACTATGTGATTTTATTCATAGAGTTTGTTTAGGTTTTTGTTTGCTTTTTCTGAAAATGCTGAAAGGTCTGGCCTCTGACTTGTTGTGTCATGTGCACTGAGTGCAAAGTCCACATAATTCCCACTTCAGTGTTTCCACTGACTATACCTCACACATTTCATGGAGAACCACTATTGTGTTTCTCTCACTCTTTTTTTCTATGGGCTAAATTTAACTGATTAGCTCGGTCTGGAATCTGACTGCACCTGACACTTAGATCAGTTAATGAGACAGAAGCTGTGTTGCAGCTGTGCTATTCATCTGTGAGGCCACCGTGGCTTTGAAAGTAATCCAGCTGGAGGACATAACCCCCAGATATCTTGCAACATGTCCATGTGGCTGGAAGTACTACTGCCGTACACTACACTCTCTCACTCTGCTGCGTGTCTGCTGTGTGACCCAGCGTGTGGCAGCCCAAATGCTGAGATAGGAGGCAGCGGCAAGGTTTACACTCAGCTACTCGGGTCTCTGTTCAAACAGTGCTAAGCATCTTCTGGAGAGTATCTCTGTGGCAAAAGCAAACAACACCAACAGGAGATGCAGTTTCATCCAAGGGCTGCCAGACTGAATTCTAGTTTCTTACACAAAGTAGCACTAAGTCTGTGTATATCATTGTCCAAAAGATGCAGTTCCCCTTCTCCCCTCTCCTGCCCTTGCACATAGATAGTTGCAGACTGTGTGCTTTTTGCTGCAGGAGTCTTCCCTTGCTGTGGCCACAGCTCATAAGGGAGAGAGCTGTAAAATGGTACACTGAGCTCTTTTGATTTGAGGCCCTGTGCTGAGGTCTTGTTGACTCCATTTCAACTTCATCCATGCTATTGGTTGGCATGGGATATTGGAAAAAGTTATTTTTGAAAATGCAAGAGAAAGCAGCCTTATTTTTGTCATTTCCTAACTTTGAATATTTGAATTCAACTCTGTGGGAGGAGGGCAGGCATCTTTTCTTATAAGTAAGTAGATTAAAATCTTAATATGTGTGTTGGCTGTGAAATAAGCACCCTAGACATGACATAACAGAGAAATCATAATTCTTCCCGCTTTTAGAGAGGTTTCTATATTTAGAACTTCACATTTTTAGTAGAGTCTTTGAATGCTATTGTTAGAAGGGTAAAATTTAATTAATCTATCAAAGAACTGGTGTTCAGCCTGTAAGAATGGGTCTATACAACCTACCTATTCTATGCTGCAAGTGTAGAAGATAAATTTTTTGAAATTTATCTCCCATCTATTTCCACATAATTGAGTATAACCTACTATAAGAAAAGTGTTTACTTGCAAAAGAAAATAGCATCCTAAGGCATGTTTGTGGTGATTTCCAGAATTATTGGCAGTGATACAATGGAATAAAAAAGGAAGTGACATCTTTGAGCTAGATCTGCAAGATGTCTGCAGGGAGATAGACAATGTGTGTTTACAAAGAGTGTCCTTCCCTTTCATTTTTGTGTTCCTTACCTGACTTGGAGACACACGAGTAATCAGTCAATCCCAGAAGATGCACTTGAAGGGGTTAGCACTGCAGGATATGTGCTTTTAAATGCAAATATTGAAAGCAGCTTAAGGAAACCAAAGTAGGTTGCCCAAATTTGAGAGAGTGAACTGAATTAGAGTTTGTGAGCTTTGCAGTTTTTAAACTTGCATTATGAGGCCTCTCTTCTTGCTTCATTGCCATCAGATTCTCAGGATACATCCCCAGGCTCTGTACAGATCTATGTTCAATTCACACTGTAGTTCATGTATGAAAGTGATGCTACCCAGAAGTTTTGAAACTGGAGTTCTATTGGCACGGAACCTCTTTGTGACCTTGGAGAAACCACTGTACATTATTACATTATTAATATATTTGCAAACTGGGGCAATATTGCTTCTCTGTCTCTTGGAGAATCTTAGATGAAAAAATTGTGCTTAGATACTATTGAAATTGAAGGTTGTAGAAATGCCTAAAATAGTCTCCTTGGTAGAGTGAAGCTGACCATACTGGCTTGTGGAAAACGAGCACAGGCTCCTTCCATCTGTGCAACAAAGAAATTTCAAAATAGGGCTATGAAGGAATAATTGCTTCCTGAAAGGTAAATTTTCCCAAGTGAAGAATATCTTATAGCAGGAATATTGTAAGGTTTGCTATGCTTTACTATCCTCTCTTAAGTGTTTTGCAATAATTAAATTAGAATTTGGATTGAGGGTAGTATCATTTTGCTTTCTTGGGGGTCTGAGTACAGTTTCACTATTCCTCTCTCCTATCCCATCCTTGTTGAACTCAGCTAAGAGAGCTTAAGTTGATCTCACAGTGTAAGCAGGGTGGAACCACATTTTAAAGGTGCACCCAATTTATTTGTAAGCCTTGGAAAATCCAGCTGATTTCAAAGGCCCAACTGACCTGTTTCATAGGATCAGCTGTGTCAGAACAATAACGAAAAGTTGCAGTGGTATATATTGTGTGTTTAACAAAGTCAAACTTTAGCTGAGTTCTTGGATTTGGGGGAGAACTAAGTGGTCTGAACCATGTCTAAGAAGGGGATCCAAAATTAATTTAGGATTATTTTGTGCTGTGAAAGAGTGTGAACACCAACAGAAGAAATAATGAAATAAAGCTTACAGCTAGTTAGCTATGATCATAAAGTGCTCAAGACCTTTCTAGTGATCTTGCTCCAGACTGAATGAGGATACAATGAACTGGCCGCACTGCAGATGGCTACCCAATGTTGGTATGCTCAGCAGCAGAAGAGAGAATGTGTAATTCCATTCAGCATTTTTAGCAGAAATATGCATACAAAGGGAACACTGAAAAAAGAAATTAAATTGTAATTAGCAAAACAAATGCTTTTCCAATTTATGCATGATTTTTGGGTAACAAAATTACAGTTACAGAGTTTAGGATTTAGTAGGACTTAGAGATTCATGTAGATAGCAAGAACCTAAATTATTAGTTTTTGAAGGAATGTCGAAAAGCAGTCAGTTTATAAGTAATATAAGCCCTAGTGGTTCAGCCAAAATGAAGTCTCAGTTTAATTCCAGCTAAATGTAAATCTTCCTGTAAGCATGTTACCCATACATAAGTAATGAAGGATTTCCTACCTGTCCCAGGAAGAGTCTTCTAATAATTGCTTCTAAGAGTGGATTGATTGCCTTGAGACAATACACCAGAATGCTGATTCCAACATAAAATCGCTCAGCTTTTTCTAATTTTAGCACGTTTAGATGAAAACTTCAGTTAGTGAATTTTTTTTTTTAAGAGCAAAGAGGAATGCGGGCACTTCATTAGCGGTTATCCCGAGCTGGAAGTCAAAGTTCTGTATTGTGCCACAGGTTCTGGTTAGCAGTAGAAGACCTGAAGAAGAGGCCTATCCGTGAAGTTCCTGCTCGCGTCCAAGAAATCTGGCAAGAATTTCTTGCTCCAGGTGCACCCAGCGCCATCAACCTAGATTCAAAAAGTTATGACAAAACCACTCAGAATGTGAAGGAACCTGGAAGATACACATTTGAAGATGCTCAGGTCAGTTTGCAATCATGTTTATGGACATTTGAAATGGAATACTGGCTAGTGAAATCTATATACAAAAATGAGATGTATTTGGGAATTAAATGATAACACCCTGTTTCCTAAAATGCCATTTTGGCAATGCAAATGTGTAACATTCTTTCTTTCATGAGGCATATGAGGTTCTTCATAAAACTTCTGTGCTTGGTATAGAGTTTTCAAGTGGACTTTGAATAAAGGAAAATATGTAGTGAAGAAAAAATGAAGTACTTCTGTATTAAATGCAACACTTCATGTGACTTATAACTTAATATTTCATCTTTGCAGACTTCTGAGAAAAGCAATAGAAAATAATTGGATTCACAGTAAAAGTAGCAGAATTGGTATCATCCTCCATTTTCATCAGCAGCCCAGTGATGAAAATTTAATTATTAATGCAAAGTGGAATGGTGTCAAAAGGAGAGATTGAGATCATATCCCTGCAGAATTTCCTACAGCTTGATTATTAGGTCATCGTCTTGGGAGACAGGAGATGCTGCTACAGGCCCCAAAAAGGAGAGAAGGGAATTGAATTGAGGCTTTCTACTCTTTGGGAGAATGCCTCTGCCCTAAATATGAAGGGGAATAATTTTACCACCTTTTCATTTTTCCATTATGAGAATAGCAACCTATGAAGAAACAATAAAATTTTCATTAGACCTTATGTCATACCCACTGTTTTGAAGTACTCTGCATTAAACCAAACATACAATTTTTGCTTGCATCTGCTGACCTCTGGAGATTTAAGAATGCAGTGTATGGCAAAGAAATAAATGGCAAAAATAAACAATATAGCAAGATTAAAGGTTTTAAAAAAATACGTCTTTGCAGTTGAGTGAGCAATGGACAATTAAATTCCTTGCCAGTATCCAATCTCTATTTTTTTAATAAGTGGAAAATTTCAATACCCTTTTACTGCCAGATCTTTCTTCTTGTAATTTTGTCCTTCATTTATGAAAGACATGGAGTATTCAGTCTATATGCAAGCAGGACTTTTCCTCCTGGAGAGGACCTCTACTTCATCCAGTTCAGCAAAAAACCTTAAACCTGGAAGTCTCAATTTCTCTGGAAAACGGACAGGCTGCACCTGTTGTTTTCTCACTTGAAGCTTTAGGAGCTTTAAAGTGTTCCATCGGAGGTGGAGGGTTTTGTCAGGAGCAGGGCTCTGCCTCTGCAACAAGCCCCTTTTGGCCTGCCAGCTGGGAAAGAGACCACTTATGTGCCATTCTGGCAGACGGTGGGTCATTTAATGGGGGTTAAAAATGTAGGAAAACCATTTCTGGACTGGAAATACAGAAAGATGAAACTCCATGTCAAATGCAGACACACAAGTAAAATGGGACACGTAAGTAAAATTAGTCTGATTGTGCTAAATATGTGCATTAGCATGCGTCCTGGCTAATGTGTACATTAACAGTACTAATACAGCCCAATTTATCCTTGGTTTTACAGGCATATTTCTTGTACAGAAATAAAATTTTAATGCCCATCACCGCTTTCTGCTCACTGTTGACTGCATTTTCTGCTTTCACAGACACTGAGTGGAAAAAAAGCTCCCCAAATAAACCAGTCTAAGTTCTGAATATACACCAGAATTTTTCTGCTTAGTGTAAGAAATATAATCAAAGACATTTAGAATATTTTTTAGGGTTTCTAATACAGCGAAAATTAAATATCAGTTCTAATTTTACCTTGCCTTAATTTTCAGATAAGGTGGAGAGTTTTGTTTGGGATTTTTTGTTTGTTTGCTTGTTTGTTTCAGGTTTTTTTTGTATTCACTAATTTTATGCACTAGCAAGCTGAGAAACAGTATTTACTTTCCAGATTGTTTGTTGTTTCCCAATTGCTGTGCTACAGGTTTCCTACAGTAAAAAAATAGAATTTGAGTAAAAGAAAAACTCCATGAAAGTAGCTAACATGATTCAGGATTTTTTAAAAAATATTTTTCAGAGTATTTCCTATTCTGGTTGCTTTTTCTACAAATCTTTTCTCTAGCATATAATCAGAACTAGAATTATCAAATGTCCTACATCACAGATTTTTTGTTTTTCATCCTTTTCAGAAATTAGAATGCTCCAAAATTAAAAGTTTTTTAAGCTGCTCTTGTAATTTTTTTTCTGAATAAAAGTTTCCAAATTTTCATATGCCTCTGAAGAATTAATATCTTGAAAATTAGATTAGCCTGGAACTATTTTTCAATTTACATATGTATTTTCCTTTTTATATGGTTAGCTGGAGAGCAGACTAAACATCTGTCAAAGGATGTTTTCAAGAGTAGCCAGGGGAAATCCTCACTAACCTAAGCATTATTTGTGATGCTGAACTGAAAAGCTAGTACCTCTTCCTAGCGTCCGAAATCACAAGAGTATCTCCAGAAACTAATTCAGAAAATCGGATGAGGAAGGACCCACAGCTCCTAATTTCATCACTCAGCTAAACTAACTAACGTAAGGGAGGTTTGAAATAGGGCTTTAAGCTAGGACTCAGTTGTCAATTGTTAGGAAATAGTTTTGTACTGGAAAATTTGGTCTATAAATTAAAGAAAGGTGTGGTTTGTAATTATACATAAGGAATGGGTGGGATTTCTGCTTTAATAAGAGAAAGCAATTAAGCCTTAGCTTCAGAGCTGAAAGCTGCTATCCTGTTCATAGTAGTGCTAGCTGGTATACATTCCACAGCCAAAACACGTGGCTGCCTCCCATTTTCCATGTGTCCTCTTCCATGGGAGTAACAGCTCCTCCTTTCCTTTTCAGGAGCACATTTACAAACTGATGAAAAGTGATTCTTATCCTCGTTTTATACGATCCAGTGCCTACCAGGAGCTGCTACAGGCCAAGAAAAAGGTATTGGTCCATCTTGCCTTTGTCTTGCCACTGTGCAAAGCAGTGGTTATGTTTGCAACAATACTCAGTCTTCTCTCCCCTGTGCCAGTGCAACTGGATATCTGGTAGGTGACCAGCTTGGCGTTTTTGGAGGGTCACATACACACAGGAGTTCGATATACATATATGTGTATATATCCTGCATGCGGGCATGTTTCAATAAGTTAATCTAGCAAAACTTATTTTTATTTTTACATCCCATATTGTACTGTTTTCTCTGTTATGAAGCACCTTAAATTGCAAAGTGCTTTACAAATACATTAAAAAAAAATAAAATAAAATCCCAGAAGAATAGTCTTTCATGTTTGCAAGTTTGCTTATGTAATAATTGTTGTTCTCTTTATTCCTCATACCTATGAAAACTACGGAATGTGTTTAGAAACAATCTAATTCATATGAATAACTTCTACGATAAATATAGGGGCTTCCTAATTTTGTTTCTTTCCCTATTACTACATGAATATTTTTGAGTAGGCTAGGAATCTGACTTGAAAGGCTGATCATGTCACACTTTGGCAAACAGAGGTTCATGTCTTGGTATGTAATATTTGCTTAGAAAAGTCCAGATTATGGAATGGGTTCTGAATAGCCACAGCCCAGAGTATGTGGAGCAGCTTGTGCAATGCAGATTTCCATGATGATAAATAATTCTATTAGTGGGCTCTAAACAGTAATCTCCTAGAATCAGCTGGGAGCCCTATGCCTGGCAAAATCAGGGCCCTGATTGTTACTGGAACAAGGTAGTTATTAACACCGTAGCATTCTATTGTTTATAATGACAACCTAAAATTATATGAAAGTACTGTGTGATTTTGTTTTTTGTTCAAACATTGATTTCTGAAGATCCAATATAGAGAGAGATGTTGAAAATACCAGAAAGCTTCAACTGTCCGTGTGAAGTCCTTAAGTTTGTGAATGTCAGTTCATTAACACAAGATGTGCACTTCATTATTTCTTTTTACTTTCAGTTTTTCTTTAAATTCAAACCAGTTTAATCCCCATGAAAAATTATTTTTGTCGAGTACTATATCTGCTTTGCCCATCCCCTGTTTTGCCAAGTCTCATTACAGCTTCATACCTGTGTTTGCTTCCTGATTTACACAAACTTTGTTTTGCAGTCCATTGTTTCATCAAACCTTCTTTTCTACTCCATTGTTCTTGCTTTTCTTTTTCCTCTCTGTTTTCTTTTTGTTTCTTTTGTTTTATTTATTTCAAATTTAAGTTGGAAAACACTCTGGATCGTCGAACATCTTTTGAGAAATTCACACGCAATGTGGTAAGTTCGTTGCCTCAGAAGACTAGTAAGCCTGATGGGACATCCTTCTCCCCTTCCCCTCACTGATCCCTACTTTCCCTTTTGCTTCTCTAACTTGATGGTTAAAAGTGTATTCATCACAGCTTGTGAATTTTCCTGGGAATGACAGCTTTATAATGTGCCTTCACTACAACCCCTCCTCCCTAGTCCCTTTCCCACTGATCTCAATAGTCACACGTGGAGGAATGGACCTTTGGGAGCCATGCTTTTTGCATTAGGAAGCATGAAATTAGTCACTTTTTTTCTCCCGTATAATTTTAGTAAAGAATCTGTGAAAACATGCTTGATGTTGTTTCTTTTTCTGGTGCCTTCTAAAATACTAAGTCTAAAACATTTGAATACATTGGATTTCCATCCTGTCTACTTTTTATTTTACTAGAAAAGACTTTGTCCCCCTTTTTTCAATTGGGCACAGGGAAAAAAAAACAATGATAATTTTCCTGTCTTCCTTAATGTCAAACAGCTTCTACAAGACCAAAGAATTCATGCTGTTTATGTGCAAGGGTTTGATTTGGATTCATTTTCATAATGGACTATAAGAACTGATTTTTTTTCTTTTCAACGTATAACTTTCAGAAGCTATTTCTCAAAGGCAAAAAAAAATGAAGGCTGGTAGATTTTGTGTGGGCATTCTTTTGCCACCTGCCAAAAGATCCACTGATTTTGTGATACTTGGGATTCTTTTTACTTATCCAGTTTCTTTGGGATTATTTTTTTTTTACATTGTGAAAGTTCAAACTAAAGAATTCAACGCATTTATTTTTGTAGGGCAGAAACATCCCTATTTTTCCATGCCATAAAAACTGTACACCAACACTGAGGGCGAGCACTAACCTGTTATGAAAAGAGGTAGAAAGATCTCGGATTATACTCGAGTTTGTCTGCATTGTCTGTTGAACTGTGCAGGTGACGCTGCTGTGTGTGTGTGCGTGTGCGTCTGTGGCTTTTTCTGTGACCTGGTTAGTGGAGCTGTGTGTGTTGAAATGAACAATATGAGAGCTTTCAGCAAAGATCATGGTTTTTGTTTTTTTAGTTTCTAGGGAAGGAGAAACAGTTTTCAGAAACTGTCTCCCCTATAATGAGGCTCAAGAGTATTGCCTCAAGTACTTAAAAAATACATATATACTGTCCAGTAATCAAAAAAATGAACAAACACAGTGAAAGTTTTGTGAGGCTGTGGGAATATCTCACATTTTAAAACAAAACAGTAATTCTTTAACTACTTTCTTATAGGTAAAGGCTTCCTGTAATATGCTTTGAATCCACTGTAATCAGGAAGAAATTTGGATTCAATGGGACAAAGTCAGTAAAGGACACGAAAAGTAAATAAACAGCCACAAAGGAAACTATCCCAATGTTTGAAACAAAAACCCCTATGTTTTGCATGGTGGTGTTGCCATAGCATGTTGCAGTGTGATTTTTGTGTTGTCTGAAGAGGTTGCATCTATAAAACAACATTGTACATGATAGTACTATACATGATAATTCCGTTATAATTCAGTAGGAAGTTCCATATTAATAAAAAGTCTGTAAAAGAGAGTGCATAAAGTGGGTAAGACATCCTCTGAGAGCCAGACCTTTTCCCAGTCACAGTGCCTGGCAAGCTGCAGTGCTACATTTATTCATGGCATTTTGAGCAGCCCAGGGGTCAGGAACTGGCTATGGTAAACACTATGTAAACAGGTGGCGATGAGCAGGGAAATAGCAAGCTGCAGGTCCATGGGTCGGGAATACAGCGCAGAAAGGGAAAACGTGAAGACAAGACTTGGAGATGCTGAAATCCCTCCCAGTGCAGCCTTACAGATAAACCAGCAGTTCTGGGCACAAACACTGCAGTATTGCACCCTGCAGCTGTACCTGATTTTCATCCTGCTAATCTCAGGGCAGAAATACCAGAATAGCAGCATGCCAGAGATGCACGGCAGGCCCAATAAACCAGCTGTGAACTAGAAATGAAAAAGAGGATTTCTGGACATTAGTACTTTGGTAGAAGAGGGGGATTTCTTTTTTTTTTTTTTTGTTTTTTCTTTTTCCCAGAGCAAACTCTGAAATAAAATCTGTGGTTTTGCTTTTTTTCCAACTACTACCTGTTAACCTGGGTGGAGTCTGTCAAGTCGGGTCAGGTATGAAAGAAAAACATGTCACTGCTAGATATATAATCTCTATTAGACTGACGGGTCTGAGGCTTGCAAATTAATCCAGAATATCAGGATGTTCAAATGCAAACCTTTTTTGTAAGACAACTGAATTCATGTCACCCACTTCCTCAGGACCTCTTTCCACCAGGCATCCTTGTTCTTCCACTCTTGTTCTTGGTTGTGATGAGTTTATGATATGTAATTATCTACCTTGGTACAGTGATTCCAAACAGCAGGGATGAGGGAAACATTTCTCCATATACTCTACAGTGTACTGATTAACTTGATCAACTGTGAAGTGAGGGACTATGGAATAAAACTGTTCTACTGATTAATACAGAAGATAGGTGTGAAAAGGGTCTTCTATAACCTGGATAAATGCTATAATCTCTGATTTAGTGAGGTGAAAATTACAGTTTCTCTTCTCTGATGGTCTGCAATATTTAGACTAATTTTCACTGGATTTTTTTCCTCACTTGTATCAAAGTGGGATTGTATTAAACTAAATCAGACCTCAGTTTTTCCAGTTGAAGTGTTTAAAAAAAACCCCCAGTAACCTTGGCTATGTCTAGGGACTCAATCTGAGAAGATGGACTTGTAATTTATAATCTGATTTGTTGACTAAGAGGGTCCTGATCAATGTTAATTGAAATTGGGTTATACCTGCTATAGAAAGCATTTGTTAAACTAGAAACTTTAGAAACTTTGTAGAGGGCAAGTACTCTGTACTATTTCATAAATACATGGAAATAACCTATTATAATGAGTCATTATTTTAGTCTGATGGAGAAAAAATAGAAGTGGAGCTATACACTAGGCTCAGCTCTGCATTTCTTTGACATTGAAGAGTTTTCTTTCCAGAAAAATTTCAGTAAGTTGGTGCACTTCATGAAAGGCCTAAATGCTCAGTTTAAAAACTGACTAATTAGCTGCTCTGTAGATTTTATAGTGCAAAATTGCTATTGCCTTCAGCAGTCTGCAGCAGACTATATGGATAGCGTTAGAAACAGGTCTGCATTCACATAAAATATACAGAAGTAATAGCAAGCTGGCATTTGCTACATGTAATATTTATTACTGAACACTTTATAGTTTGTATCCGAGTAGTAAGCCCAGCTATTCTTGGTCTGCGTCACTTTACACTCGCGGGTACTGTGTGAAAATACAGAGCACATACCCTTCAGCGCTACTGGGATGAAGCCGTCGGATAAGTGAATTGCCTTGGACTAACACGGGCAACCACGTGTGTCACAGCTTTGAGTCAGAGGCACAGAGAGCAGTGACAGTGTGCTCTGGGCTCCCCCCTGCCTAGCTCAGCCCCTCAGCTTTCCCTTTGAGAATAATAAAATTCCAGTCACCTGCAGCTCCCCAAGAGACTAGAGAAGCTCAAGGTCTAAGTTATGGAGCAGGAGGATCTCATTGCACACTAAAGCCGTGGAGCGACTGAAATCTGCAGTTTCTGTGGCATTTAAAAACTGAAATTCTTTTGAAGAATTCACACAGGGAAAAAAAAACTATTAAAAAAAATTAAAAATTAAAAAGCTCAGCAAATTTCCTCTACCTCAAGTGCTAATATCTACATTACAGGGGAAAAAAACAGGTGAATATGGACTGGTAATATTGATGGGAACAAAGAGGTTCTTTAAGGAACAATTTTGTCTGTAATTTCTCATGTGTGTGCAGGACTTGTGACAGTGGCAGACTGAGCAGGACTTTGTGAGCCCCAGCCTGGTGCTTATCTGTGATTACTGATCTGGAACCCTCGAGACAAAGGGATCTGCTTTACAGGGGGAGTGGGCTAATTTAATTTCCACCTCAAGCAAATTTTATTGTCCCACCAGGAACCAAGTTAGTGGAGCAAGAAGGGGTAGCCTCCCTCCTTAGAGCTGCTGGGGGGAGACACTCCATCCTCATGCATTGGTGCCATGACTTCAGACACCGCCATCAGTGTTAGCATTTCACTTGTTGCTGCACAGTTATACAGAATCCAAAACAGAGGTGCTTGTTGTAAGTTTGCAAGGTCTTAGGGAAATACAGCCACTACAAAACAGACCAAGTTCAGTTCATATATTAAACTAGAAAGCCATCAAACTATAATTATCTCCACTCATAACCTCATAAACAAGACCTCATTTAATAATTCTGAGTTTAAAACCGTTATACCTTATATTACCTGTATTCTTTCCAGCTGTCTTCTCCCACTTGCCTGGAACAACTTGCTGACCAGAGCCCTTTGATTTTTTCCCCCTCCAAACCAGTAACAACAGACCATTTCATGCATGAGATGTGAAATGCAAAGGCCATTGAACAGAGAACGTTTTCACAGAGCTTCAGTCCAATGTCACTTAACACAACATTGTGAATTACAGCCTAGAGATGGAAATTAAAACTCATAAAAATAGCTTCCTCAGTTCTTATCAGTGCGTCATAGACTTTCTAGATGTTTAAACAAGTGTAATCTCTTTTCATGTTAAAATCTATCGCTTTTCTAGAGGAACAAAGCAGATAAATAATCAATTTCATCTGTTAATCAATAAATTTTTCTATATGAATAGGTAAAACCTATGTACACAAGGCCCTACTGTGCCAGACCAAAAGTCCATCTAGTCCTGAAATCCTGCCGAGAGCTAGATTTTTCTCAAGTATAGCATTGTCCAAGGAATTCAATGCAGTATCAGCTGTGGAATCTCATTTTGAATTTACTTACAGGTTATTCCCAAAATTTAAACAAAAAACTAGCTAGTCAGAAGAAAAATAAATCACCAAGCTACTTATTTGACTAATACAAAACAAGAATGAAAATAATAACTATCTGTAGAAACGAAGGCCTTTTTCATTTCAGGAAGACATATCTTATTCATGTTTGACTAAAAAGAACAAATAAAATAATTGAAATGTTTATTTTGGCCTACTAATTAGTAAAAAAAACCCTAGTTTTAAAGGGTTTTTTTAAAAATTACGCCCACAGAGGAAAATTATAAAGGACATACCAGTGAGGACTGGCCTCCTTGTGCTGTTCTGCAGTGACTGGAGCTAAACTGCTGTGCTCTGTGCTGGAAGAGAGGAGTTTAGGAGCAAAACTTGCACAAACAGGTTCATCCAACTGAGGAGCCAGCACAGACTGGTCAGGTACTGGGCCAGTGTCTGCCATTTTCTAGCTGACAGACATTTACCTGATTCTTAGGCTATTTGCAGGAATGAGAACTGCAGAGAGGCATGGAAACTTGAGGAGTCAGGCCCAGGACAAACATACTAAAAATATTTTTCTTGTGCATTGGTCGCTTGGAAACCTACATTTCAGATGGTTATTCAAGTTCAAACTACCCCATCTGGCAAGAGTTTTTAGGTTAATCACAAATGAGAGCAGCTCATCAGTAAATGCAAAGTGCAAAAGGAGAAAGAAATGGAGACTGTCACTGGATTTGGAGTGAGCCACAACAGGAAAGCAGTTGTTCAGCGGCTGCCTCCTGTCCTCAGATCATTGCAGGAAAGAGTACAGCCCTAATGAGAAGGGAACAAAGGGCTGCAAATCTCAGCCAGAGGCAGAAGGATTTCCCTGCAGATGTAACCACTTAGCACTGCAGCTATGCTGACAACTTGTGCCCCAAATTCAGTAAATACTAACCTTGTCTCCTTCCTCACATCTGAAAGAGAAATGCACCTGCACAGATGGCTGAGAGCAGCATCCTGTACTGCTGTGGAAGCTGAAGCAGAATTCTGAACCCCAGAGCAGTGCTGAAGCAATTTCCTTGTGCTAGTAGAGCAAGGGCTGCCTCAACATGGAAAGGGATTTACTGCTTTTTCTCCCATGTCTCTCCAGATGTGCTCCTGTCAGGGGCTGTTTACACACCAGCTCTGTGTGACTGCAACGTAACTAGGAAGCTTTTCCTGCTGATCTGGCTGAACTGACGTTGTGCTGCAGGTGTTTAACACATGAGCAGATGGGGAGCAGTGAGACCAAGGAGGGTTGCTTCTCACTCCACATCTCATTCTGCTCACAGTGGGGCGCACACTACCTCTCTTTCTGCATCAGATGCATGGAGTTCTCTTTTCTAGTGCTACCAGCATCAGTCCTGGGGAGTAGCATCGGCACTGGCAATAAAGAAACATGAAGAACGCACCATTTAGGTTGCTTAGCAGAAAGGAAGAGAATTAATCTTCTGAAAGGAAAAGACGTGATGTTTCTCTATCATACATTTCAACTCCAGCCCCTATATACATTTCATATTGACTTCTTATAAGCCACATATGTATGGAGGTGGTTGCTGACTTTTTTGTTGGATTATTTGAGGTGTTAGTGTCATGCTGACAAAAATAGTCAGTCAGCATGACTATTTAGCAGCTCATACATCTGCACTAGCTTTACAATTTTCCCCCCTAAATTCTCTAGAATTAAAGCTGGAAGGACAACTCTATGTTAAGCAGTTACAATGTTCAAATAGGGACTGAATGCTGAGGCCAATTGATTTTGTACTTTCAGATGTACTTATTCAGCCCAGCTGCTGCCTCCTCGCACTCTGACTCCCTCGTCAGGGTATGTGTGCAGGGTTCCATTTTGGCATCTGCATTATTGGTAAAATTCTGAAATAGTTACAATTGTAATGTCCAAAGTGCACTAATACAGCCAAAAAATCCTAATCCTCTTTCGAATTTGGCCATATGCTTCTAAATGTTGATGGCAAGAATATATTGAAAATATTAAGGGTCTCCTTTTCATTATTTAGATTAAANCCCCCCCCCCCCCCCCCAGTTTTCTTTAAACTCATTAGCACAGGAAACATCTTCGTATGCTACAACTCTGAAGACTGGCGTGTTAGATGCAGGTTCCCAAATCAAAATCTGACTTATGGAAATGCTGTTAACATTGTATCTGAAAGAAATAGCTAGGCTCAGCTCCTAAATTATGACCCACAATGGATGATCCTTACATCAGTCTGTAAACTGAGTAAATCTGGAAATTGCCTAGAAGCAATAATTATGAAACCCTGCCACAGGGAGCTAAAGTAAAAGTATACTCTGGAACAGAGTTTGAAAGGAATATTTTGTAAAGTGGAAAATAACAAGACCCTGCAGATCTAATAAGAAGATGTGATAATTCCGTATTTGGGGCTGCAATGGATTCTGTCTATTAAAAGCTTATTTTCCTAATCAGAGAACTTAATATGATTCAGAATAAGCATTTAAGATCTCTTAAGGAGGGTGTATCTTCTAAGCTGTCACTTTTCCAACTTTATGATAAATTAGAACTACTAATGCCTGGAAAAAGACCACTTGTTGTTATTGTTGTCGTTCAGATGGAGATTTCTCTGAGGCAGGGAGGGGAGGTGAAGGAGAGGACCATCCAGAGAGTTCATGATCACTGTAGGGCTTTGGAGAAAAAATATCCAAAGATCAGCAATATCCAGGGAGCAAGTGATATGGAATACAGAAAAAAATTGTCATGACAGCTCACTGTGTCTCTAGGGGAAAATTCAAACAGCATGTAGAAAAAGATTACACAAATCAGATCAACTAATAACTATTTTTTGGCCTGATTTTAGGTCAAAACTTCGTAGTTTATGTGATAACATAATTAATTCATCACGAGATGCTAGAATTTGTTTATGGTCCATCTAGAAATTCCAGAAATTTTGAAACTCCTAAACAGTAGTTGCAAATAATAATAAACAATTATTTCACAGATTTTATACCACAACAAGTGTTTATCCAGCTTTCCAGTGTAGTGTTGAGCAAATTGTAACTAATTGAGAATGCCTGGTTTTAATATTTTAATTAAGTGGGTTATGCAGTTCAGTACTAAAGGGAACTCATACTTGTTTACAGAAAGCAGCCAGGCCTGTACACCTGTAAACTTAGGTGCAAATAACTTAATGAAAGGCAAAGATAAGCATATGTGCAATATTTTCTCAGATTACGTCTAGCACCAAAAGTCATGGATTGTCTAACAAAATTGTCTAACAAAACATTAATCTTTGAAATGCTTTTAATGTTTTAAATTGTATTCCAAGCCCACACTGCTGTTGAGGCTTTTTTGACCATTTAAAAAGAAAAGGTGTCTTGCTATAACAGCTTACCTGATGCATTAGAGGAAAACTTAATTTAAGGGTTAAAAAGTATCAAGAAGCTGTGAATTTAATATAGGTAGAAAGCGTCAGATACAGGGAAGACAGAGTGCCAGGAAGGAGACTTTCCATCTTTCGAAGAAGTAGGTATTAATACCGTCAGGTGATGTGGGGAACCTGATGGATGAGGAGTCTAACCCAACATTGCAAATCATGAGTTTCCTTTCAAATTATGTTGTAGGGGAAGTATTCATCCTAATTTGTTCAACTTGTATTTCACAGCACAAAGAATGAAATAGTTATTCTTCCTTTTATGAAGACCCACTCTGATATATTGCATTTGAGCAAATGCTCAAGACCAACTTACAGATCCCTGTGAGCATAAATTTAATTGATAATGACAATAGATATTAAATTGTGTAACTCCACTGAGTTATAATACTGCAAATGACTTAACAATTTATTGATATGGCAGGATAAGTTCATTTACCATTTGCTGCAGAAAATGAAGCATCTCTCCATAGTTACAGTATTTCTTACTGTATTCTCCTTGAAATCAGTTTGATATTTCTGAATTGGGCACTTAAAATGAACAATATAAAAAGTGTAAGTGTTAAATATCTAACCAGTGAGTTAGAGCTTTTTCTGCTTAATGTTTTATGATATATTTGTGTCACATTGTCAGGGTATGCCTGTGATGTCAGCTTGCTGTGCCTCTGTTGGATCAGAGCCACAGCAGGATGGCCCTTGGAGAGCCAACTCCTTTCATGCGGCCGTAGGAGAGCTAATTCCTGTTCTGTGGTTTCTGTCTCGCTCAGATAAAGCTCAAATCTACCTGAAACATACCAGAGTGACATACCTTACACCATCTTCTTCACGCTGTAGACCTAGCTCTTGTGGGACAGTCATTACATTTTATTAAAAGAACTTGTTAAAAAACTGAAACCACATCCTTGCAACAGGACGAATGATGAGGAAAACAACAATATGGAAATCCAACACCTTCAAAGCAGTGTTATGCAGTCATATGTAATATACCTGACCAATGTCCCTTATAAATAGTAAATATGGCCTCAGCAAACCTCTAGCTGTGTTCATGGAAAAGCTGCTTTCCTACCTATATGCAATCTGCCTCTTACTTTCTTACCTTAACTTGAAAGTAGCTTTTCTGTCCTCTGTGACAGAGCTACTGCAGTTTGCACATTCATCTTTGCAGCGCAAGGCACTCTTGCTTGTGGTAGCCTTCTTCAAGTTCTGGGTGTGACTGACAGCAAAAACCTCAGCATCAGTTTCTCACTAGCCAAAACCAATCTCGTTCAAAAATGGCCTTTAAATTTGCTGGCTTGTTCCGTGAAACAATCTGGCTGGCTGGCAGTGCAGGTGTTTAAGTGTAAGGACTTCCTGTGGTTTAAGATTTGACAGACTCCAGTTGGTGCCCCTAGTTATTTGAGTGATGTGGCAACACTGAGTGGTTGCTGATGAACAGGTTTGCAGTGATCATGCCTCTGTTTTCTGTTTTTTTTTTTTTGTTTTTATCTTTTCCTCAGGGGAAATCGCTCACATCAAAGAGGTTAACCAGTCTAGTGCAGTCCTACTAAAAGGATCACCTTGTAGCATGGAAGCAGACTCAAATCATTATACATACTTTGTAGCTCACTGATTGCCTGACTCAGAGGACAGTAGAACAAGATGTTGCATGAGCAAGGACCTGACTTGTTTTCTTTTGTGTATACTAAGGCATTACAGACTCCGAGGGACTCTCTAGCCTTTCGATGCCTCCATTTCGAAAACTGTCTGCTCACTTCCTCCTTCATATCAAGCTGGATCTGTGTCTTTTTATTTTCTGCAAGCTCAAGTACAGTGAAAAAAAAGCTTCTGCTAGGCACAGTTTATTAAAAAAATACGTCAATCAAAAACTGGAAGAAATGTAAAAAATGCATATATTAATAAATATACATATGGCATCACATTTATTGCACAATAAATTAGCACAGAAGGTTTCATTTCACTGATGTATTCACATTGAGAAAGAAAGCCTGTGTCTTTGTCTGTTGTCTGTATATTCTCTGTTAATGTTTCTTGCATTTATTTTTATACCATATTTAAAAAAAGAACACCTTTTACTCCAGATGTATTAAAGTTGATCCTTTCTCTGTAAATTTGTGTATGTTTATATTGTTGTTTTATCTTTCATTAAAAGATGCAGAATCTCTT
This sequence comes from Cnemophilus loriae, assembly GCA_013397755.1. Lineage (NCBI taxonomy): Eukaryota > Metazoa > Chordata > Aves > Passeriformes > Corvidae > Cnemophilus > Cnemophilus loriae. The sequence goes on along the minus strand of VZTF01000380.1, from coordinate 1,689,678 downwards.
TCCTTTGGGAAGTTTGAGATTTTAATATTTAATCTGAAGATTAGTCAAGAGCAAAATGATCCCCAAAAGTTACACACCTTGTGCTTTCTAAAAAGTGACATGAAATGGCATTTTCTTTCTCTCAGTGACACCTAATCAAACACACTTTATTGATAATCATTTACTTTTTCTTTTCTTTTTATCAAGCTAGCAGCAGAGAGACCTTTCCCGCTTGCTCATCATCGCATAAGCAAATGTTTCTTTAAGCTAGGCCCGTTCTGTGACAGTGCAGCCTGCACAGCGATCCAGTCGCTAACCCAGACCGGATGGACTGAACTGCACTTCCTTAGGAATGGACATGAACAAGGCTGGCTGACAACACAAGGGTACACTTGCTAAATAGGAAGGACAGTGCTTCTCTTTCCTTGCAGTCACTTGTGATGCAAAGCAACATTTTAAGCTGAAAAGGTAGTGGTTTGGGAGTGCTAAGTATGTGGTCTGTGGAGTAAACCTCTGGTAGCAACACAGGAGGAAGCTGTCATTTTAATTCCAGGGCTCAGTTCCGGGATGCTGTTGTATGTCCACTGCTGAGCTTACTCACACAGAGACCTGTTGACAGATTTATGAGCGTGTGTTGATGTTGCCCATGAGAAAGTAGATATGGAGCTTCTGAAGTTAATCTGAGCTGGAACCAGAAATCTGCTTGGTCTAAGAAACAACAGTGTCGACTGATAGAGGTGACGTAAGGATAGTAGACAGAATCTCAGAGTAGAAAAGAAAGGATGGGAACTAAGTCAAATGACAAAATGCTGATACTTCCAGGGCATGGTAGGGCGCACAGGACAAATATTACTTTTTAGCAATGCACAGGATTCACTGCAATCACTCAGGACAGCCAACTCTAGTACCATCTGTCATGCTGACTTTGGTTTGATATTGAGAATCTTGTTTCAATGGGACTATGAATCCTAAACATGCATACACAAAGTGGGACAGTCAGACATACAAGCAGACAATCAATTTGAATGCATTAATACCAGAGACATCTCATTTAGCATTGGAAAACCACCTGCATTGATGCCATTAGGGACAGGACTGCTGCACACGGCAGCTCTGGGCAGAAGGGAGCTGAGCTGCCTTCTGCAGGGAGCACTCACTTCACCGACTCTGTCAGTAGCCTGGTGCAGCCATAACCAGGAATGCAGCATCTTTAAAGAGGCAGTCTGAGTGAACCCAGTATAAGATGCGTTATAAATACATGAATGGCTGTTCCCCATATTCTGCTCAGTTGAGGTTTCTCAAGGTTTGGGATTTCTGCTTCTTCATTGTTTTCACATGCCACTGTGCTTCTGGCTTCTAGCTAGGATGACAATTACTGCTTTAAATTGTCTCTGTTGTCGTTAGCACAATTCCACTAAGCTTTTATGGAAATACCCCATCAGAGCTGGGTCCTATCAAGACCTTACCAAGAGCTCCATGCAGGACAACTCAAAATATTTACAACCTAGGGAGGCCAGATGAATTTTAGTAAATAGCCACACTGAATCACAGATCTTAAACTGAGATTTAATTTTACCACAGAAATGTGCACTCTGAGACATGAGCTTGGGGCCAGGCAATCACAGAAATTTGAGCTCTGCTTCACTTCTCAGTGCCAGATAGAGATATTTATTTCCAAACTCCTGCTGCCACCAATTGCATCAACTGGTATATTGCCTCCTTTGCCTTAGTAGTTAACTAATTAGATACCACTGTCTGCTTCAAAGAATCACTTCCTTCAAAGACCTAATGTTTCAAATTCAAGCATCAGGCATTTCATGCAACTTCACCCTAAGAAATATTTAAAAAAAAAAAAAAAATCATTTTGCAACACCAACTGGTCGATAAAAAATCACGGAGCATTTGTATTCCTGAACCCGTTCTGTACTTATTCTGCTTCTTTCCTGTCATGGTTTAATTCCAGCTGGCAACTAAGTACCATGCAGCCACTTGTTCACTTCGCTCTACCTCCAGTAGGATTGGGAGGAGAAGAGGAAAAAGTAAAACTCATGGGTTAAGATAATAAAAATTTAATAATTTTAATAATTTCTATTAATAATAACAGTAATCTTAATGAAAATGAAAGCAAGAGAGGAAGGAATAAAACCCCCCACTCAAGACAGACAAGTGATGCACGATGCAATTGCTCACCACCCACTGACCAATACCCAGCCCCCCTAACAGCGATCGGCCCTTCTTGACCAACTCCCCCAGTTTCCATACTGAGCATGGTGTTCTACGGCATGGAATATCCCTTTGGCCAGCTCAGGTCAGCTGTCCTCAGGATGCTGCCACTCAGCTTCTTGTGCACCTGCTCCCTGGCAGAGCATGGGAAACTGGGAAGTCTTTCACTTAGGGTAAGACCTGCTCCACAACATCGAAAGCATCAGTGTCTTACCAACAGTATTCACATACTAAATCCAAACCACAGCACTGCACCACCTACTAGGAAGAAAGTGAAATCTATCCCAGCTGAATCCAGGACATTTCCTTTCAAGAAATATGAAGTCTGTATTGAATGGCTGTCTTTCCCTGTATTTGCACAGGATTTAACATGATGTCTCTAAAGTAAAACCAGGCATTACTAATAAGGATTTCAAGGTAGTCAGGGAGCTGTGCTAAGGTTTCATTTGAGCTTAGTTCCAAGTGATACAACTCCACTGTTACATATGAGTGAACTTGGCCCAAACAAAATCAATCCTACAACTAGATGATTTTTAAAAGGTTTATCTGCAATCTTCTGATACTTCACCTCATCACTGTCATCTGCCAGTGATACAGTACTGGGAATGGAAACTCCAAGCAAGGACAAACTTCCTTTTGCTTCTCCACAGAGAAAAGCTAAATTTGTATTTCCAAATTTATATGAAGATCCACTTCAAGAATTAAGATCATCTCAGATTAAGGCATGCTTGTACAATAACCGAACAGCTGGAGTATGACTTTGGTTACACAACAATTTACCAATTAAGAATGTCAGTGAGGCTACAAATCTGCTGAGGAAAAAGTGACCAAGAGAGAGAATCACTCTGAAGGGACCATATTTCTTGTGTTCTAGGGAAAAGCCATCAGTCTGTGCCTCCTGGCTCTGCCCAAGAAGGTTAAAACACCCTCATGTGGGATATTAGTTGTAATATTCCTTAAAATAACTGGTTGGAGCTTGGAACTTTCATCTGAGAGTTGGGGTTCATCAGCCAGTCTCTTTCCCCAAACATCCTTGTACATGAAACACCTCCAAAGCCTAAAGGATAAAGTATTTGATGCTGCACACTTCAGACCGCTTTGCACTCCCAGACCAGCCTGTGAAGGCAAATGGCTGGTGGGAGAGGCAGACGCTACCCTGGCACCTACCTGGCAACAGCAAAATATTCACCTATTCTTCTGTAAGCAAGTAAAAACAGTCCTTCAACCCTAGAAAACCAAAGAGGGAGAAAAAGGGCCTTACAATAGTGAGGAGATAAATTGCGAAATGCTGAGCTGAAACAGTAGTGGAGACTGGCCAGAAGTTAGTGAGTTGAAGGTGAATACAGGACTGAGAAATGGGAATTAATTGTGGTGACCAGAAACGAACCGACAAGGGAGGAGAACTGGAGAGCTAAATAATTAGGAGCGAGAGAGGCGAAATGCAGCTGGTGGATTGCCAGCCTGTTGGCCACAGCCATGCTGAGTTGAAATTAAAACCTGAAAAATCAGGCAATATCAACTGTGACTGGCACCTTAAAACCCAACAACATTTTTTTCCATCTAGACAGCAATACTGTATAATAATAAAATATCTAGTTAGTGTTGCCTTTTTCAAATTGCACCCCTAATGTTGTCTGAAATCATGAGACATAAATGCCAGATAGTCTCCTAAGAAATAAAAAATAGGAAGGCAACAACCAGTTCCAGGAAACAAGACCTATAGAAATGCATTTAGGATGCTATTTATTAAAAAAAATAAAGCTAAAGCAGACCACCAAAGTGAGGAAAGGCTGTTTTTTATATGTAACTGGAACTAGGAAGATGGCTTGGAAAAGCTAGTGATTTATTTGTGGCTCTTCCAATTATTTATTTTTATGCGTAGTGAATAACAGCTCTTTGAATTTAGATTTTAAAACTGACATATTTTTGTGTCTCTTCTAGCTAAAGATATTGTGCATAGAACTAACACTGCACTTATTTTAGTAGGTGCACAACACTGGACTCATTATGACAGGGCCATAAAACACAGGAATTTTGCTAAAATAATTTTAATAGCTACAAGGATTTAAAGAAAATAAGGTTTTAATCCCAACATGTTCAAGGGAAATTATCAGCAAATTATTTGAACATATTCTGTGTCCACCATTCATTTAAGCAAGCTGCTAAGCGGTTGTGACTCACACCAGTCTGCCTTTTGATCTGACTATGCTGAACAGATTGCTTTAGTCTCCTGTGAGTTGAAGATATGCTGAAGTCCCAATACTAAAGGGGTGAAAGGGAAGAGAGGATGAGTTCTCTGAGGCTGGATTCCCCTCCTCATGCTGTTGCAGACTGTGGAGTCCTCAAGTGGCATGTGTACAATTCAAAGTGTTTTGTTTGTATAGACATAGACTTGAGGGCTGCAGAGTCTCTCCAGACAGTCATTATCTCTGAAACTACAAAGTTTTGTTTCCCTAATATCTAAACAGAATCTTCTTTGCTTTGATTTATCCCCTTATTTTTGACCAGGGTGCTGCAGTCACTACAATAATATGTTCCAAATATATATGGACATTTCAACATCGCAGCCTCCTTTGGTTTTCTTTCTGGTGTTTTCTGAAGTGTTGAGTGACTTTATTACTCTCCTCTGGGCCAGGAGCTCCTACAGCTTTCCTGAAGGATGGTGCTTGCAGGACTCCCACCACGGTTTTACAGGAGGAGGGCAGAGGATAACTACTGTACTTCTGCCTGTACACACAACTAGAGGATTTGCCCTTTTTGCAGTAGATGGCCACTACTGAACTGTGCCAGCTTATGTGACACAGTGATGCCCAGATCCTGTGCAGTCTAGCATAGATGGTTACTCTCCTTTGTGTGTAGCTGACTCTCCTTGGGTGAGAGAGGTGCCTTGAGTTGTCTCCTGAATAGCATCCTCTTTTTTCAGACCATCTTTCTCTTTTCCCAAGATATATTTTTTATTATTATTTTTTATTCCACCTATGCATTGCTTGCAGTCCTTTTATCTGCAGGTATCTTTATGTGTGGGTGAGAGTGAGGAATCTGCTGGCCTGGTTCTTTAACACAAACACTTGAATGAGAATGAGTACCGTCATCACTATTTGCTGTAAGGGATCTGTATGTGTAAATTGCAAAGAAAAATTGTCCAGATAATAAACTCTGAGAACCTGCTCAAATGCTAGATGATAGTCCTTATTTACAAGTGTGGACATGGACAGTAAATATCAAACAATATTAAGACACGATGGTAAATGTTACCTTGTTAGTGGCATTTGCACAATTTTTATTGTACTTTGCTCCCAAAATATATTCTGCTGCATTCACCTTCATTGGCTTTCTTTTTGATTTGATTAGATTTTGAAATCTCTTGTTAGATTCATCACAGATGTCATCTTTCAAAAGGGGTACTATTTCCCACCCTTCCTCTTAACCTGGCAGCTGCTCCTTCAGCACGGGTACCACATTAATGAGGCATTTCATTACGCACATTATCTTTTCTATCCACCTTTTTATTCCTTTACTCCTTTCGCTTTTAAAAGATGAGTGGCAATGGCACATTTAATGTGACTTACTGTTCTACCTCTTTGCTGAGAGGAATGCATAACCCAAAATCTGTGAGCTTTTTTTGAGTTCATCTCTTTTGATTCACTGTTCTTTAGACAACTTTTCTTTTAGATTCCCTTTCTTCTCTCCCCCTCCCCATCAGTAACATCTTTTTTTAGGCTTCTCCATCTTTTATGTTTTTTTTCCTTTTGTTCCTCTGATTCTTGATCTATTGATCTCGTGGTCTTATGGTGCCCATGAATGCTCTTTATACTTACCTTCTCTGTTTTATCCTTCTTGGAACTAAAACAAATTAGAAAAAAATCCCAAAACAAAACAGAAAGCATTAAAGGAAAGGCAGGTCAGCGCTAGGGCAGGGGCTGATGTGGATGCACAGTGTGCCTCTGACTGTGCCCTGATCTCAGGGGACCATCCTTCTCCTGGCAGTCTGCCTCTCCCCTTCCCCACCCTGTTCCCAGGAGCTCTCCACTCCTCCTACAGCCACTGCTCCTCCAGGGTGAAGGAGAAGGAGCGTGGGGCAATGACCTGAGGAGGAGGGTGCCTGTACAGGAGTGCTGTTACCTGGCAGGGACATCCTTCCTTGCTGGTGGGGAGGTGTCTCTGGGAACCTCAGGAGATATGAGGGAGGTGAGTTATTCCTTTGCTTAGGTGCAGTGAATGGAGAGACAAAAAGTGTGACTCCTCTGGTGCCCAGGAATGATGGAAGGAAGGGCGTGGGTATTTGGGCCATTCACTCCCAGCATTGCAATTCAAAATAAGTAAGGAGCTTGAGCTTCTTCCATGGTAAGAGTGAGGCGAGGGTGTCCACAGAGTGATGCAGAATGTCTCTGGCTGTTATCAAGGCAAGTGCCTGTGGGAGGCAGGAATGAAGATTAAAGCCCAAGACTAGGAAATATTTCAAAGTCCTATTCCATACTGGTCTGGGTGGTAGCTCCAGTGACACCAGTGAACAGGCCTATTGAGGCTCATGTTGTGCCTAAATCACAGATAAAATATTTTCAAGGAGGAGGCACAAATGTGGAATTTCATCAATGGAAAGAGTAAACTGCTGAAGATACAGTTCAGACAATTAGATAGATATGCTCAATTAATGAGGGAATTGGTTTCCAGAAAGTCGTTTTTAGGTATCTGTTAAGTTTGTAATTCCTAAGTCATTTTGGGTGACTCCATTTCTCCTTCTTCACTCCTCTCTGAAGGAGTTCAGCAACCTTTCTTGACTAGCAAGGTTTTGCCTAATCTCTCTTCCTTTGAATTCCTTCTCAGCTGTTTTCCTAATCCTTTTCTGCCAGTGTTGGAAACCCCAGGCTTAAGGGAGTAGCTGAAGCTGCTCTCCCACCAGTGCATTTGTGTGCAGAGTGGAATTTTCACTTCCATCTTTATTTTTGTCCTATAATGAGAAAAAAGTCTGAAATATCAGACTTTCATTTTGTTCCAAAGGGCTTCTTTTGACTGCAATTCCCATCATACAGACCCATATCATCTACCTTTTCTGTAGATGTGGCACTTGTGGCATTGGGAAAAAAAAAAAGACACATCTCCACTCCCAACCAACTGAAAAAACAAACATGGAAGATATGAATTTTAGATATCTCTTCTGTGCTGGTCAGAGCTAAGTGGAACAACAGAAAAATACTCTCTCAAACCTCACTGCTGTATTAAAGCTGTACTTTGGGATTCCCATCTGCAAGGAGTGCTGTTTTTTTCCTTCCACAAACTCCAAAGCTTCCTACCCCAAAGCGTACTTCCACTGAAATTGGAGATGTGAAACCTTTAAGACTGGCTTTAAAATACAGTTACACTTTGCTCCTAAAATTGTGCTTGCTAGCTGGATGTCAGTGGTGGAATCTCTTTGGTACAGGTGGGTAGGCTAGTAGGGTGGGTTTGGGGGGTTTTTTTGAAAGATGGTTTGGATTTCTCCTGCTTCTTCTCTCACCCCAGACGACAGCATGTGCTGGGAATGCACCTTTGTCTCTAGAAAGATTTTGAAGACAACCTCTTTCCACAAAAAGCATGGACCAGGTGGAGTGGCTTTGATTATTTTATGTCTTTTAATAAGAAGAAAAAAGCAAGGGTTTACAGGCCAGAAGACTTCAAGGAATATGCGAGAGAGGAAGGAGTGATAAAAAGAACAAAACCAGCTGCTTTTATTTAACATCTAAATAAAGATTTTGAATGTTACCATAATGGCATTGTGGAAAAAAAATAGAATGAAAGAGGAGACAAGAAAGAAGAAAAAACCTTCCCATGCTCAATGTGTTGAAGAAGTCTGATGTTGCCTGTAGAAGCTTCATCCTTTTCAGATCCTGAAAGCATCTGCACCAGGATGGAGGTCATTACTCCTCCTTATCAAGCAAGGCCTTGTTATCTTGTGCATGCAGCAGTAGGTCTACCAGAAAAAATCTGTCTGCAGCAGTCAGCATCCGTCCTTCATGTAACACAGAAATGGCTTTTTTTAGCAACTCCGTCCCCTGCATACTCCTACTTTCTGTTTCATAAGTACTGACATGGTAGGACCAGCATGGCCAGTGTATCAACACTGACCTGCTGCACTGCTGCTGAACTTTTCTGCTAAGGAAAAATGTGTAATCTGAATGGTACTACTATGAATTGTGTAATGCTTACTACAAAAAAATCTTCATTAGAGAGATTTACGGGATGGGACTATTTTGGTATTTATTATAACCCATTATTTGAGAAAACCAAATAGAGCATAAAATCAGAAAAAAGGAAGGAGGTCAAAGCAATTTTCTTTACCACAGTAGAGCAAACTAGTTTGGTGTTATCAAAAGCCTGGTGATTTTTTTTTCCTTCCTTTTTCCTCCCGTAGTCCTGAAGTGATCATATGCCTCTTTTTTCTATTTGACATTTTCGCTATTTTTTCATTTTGAGCCTTGCTGATGTGTGTGCTGACAACTGATCGACACTCATCGGAAACAAATAAACCCGACATTACGCTCCTCCTCTCAACCCTCCGCGGCGGTGATGTTGGAAGTGGCTGGGCGGGAATCGCGAGCTTCCCTCGCAGCTTCAGCACCCGAAAGCCGTGCCGGGTGTGTGCAGCTCGGCCGCCCCTCGCCGCCCGCGCTGTCGGCGTCCCGGGTGGCGGGGCAGCAGTGACACCTCGCGGGTGCGCGCAGGAACCGCTCCCGCGGCCCAGGGATGTTGTTTCGGCCGGGCAAGAGCAGGACCCCGCGTGGCGCGACTGCGCGGCGCCTCTGCGGCCGCTCCCTTGTCCCCTCGCCTGGCCGGGGACAAACGAGCCACCTTCTGCCGTATCCCAGCACAAAGACCGTGGAAGATTTTTGTCAGGTTACACCAGAGGAGACCGTCTGCTTTTAAGAGGATTCCTGGGAACCAGTGTCGCTGCACTACACGAGTTCCTTCTAAGATGTTGGGGTCTTATCAAGATATATTTGGTTTGTCAGGAATTCACTTCAGTAACCAGTGGCACTTGGTTTAAGACGAAAAAATCAGAGTGCTGTGGAACCAACTATAAAAGTACCCCCAAAGGAAGAAGAAATAGGTACAGACACGGAGCAAAGCCAGTACATGAAGGTCTGATTTGACTCTGGAGACATGCAGAGGCTGAGGACTGATGGAATAAGCAGTTCTACTAGTATCATGTCCCCAGCAAAGACTGCCCCTCTTCCAGTGGGCTGCCCACAGGGAAGGGGAGTTTGGAAGTCATGCATGGGAGCACTGAACGTAGTTGTTCTCATTTTCCTCCAGGGCAATGAGATTTTGGACCTATGATCTATATGCAAACAGTCTGGTCAGAAGGAAACCCACTGCCGTCTACTTCTGATTTTAGGGAGAACCTCTTGACAAAGGCCAAAATATAACTGGTGAACAGCTGCCAGACTGCAGCAGTATGGTCTGTATTGCTCTCCACGCTTCATTTGAATTCTTCATTTGTTCATTTCTGTATCTTGTTAAGAATGAGAAACCAAATCTAAAAGCTGTGCTTTATTTTCGTGGGCTTCCACCTGCACAGTTGCACTGATTTTGGTCTTTTCTCCTCTTCTCCAGAGCCCCTACTGCCTCTGATGGGATTGCTGAGAAACTGACTCTGTATTTCAACCTTTATTCATCTCATTTTTTTATATATCCCATTCCAGCTTTACCAAAGAACCTGCACTTTGCCTGTGAGGATAACAGGCAAACCAGGAATAAGCACCCTAACGACCTCAGGCACTGAACCATTTTCAGGAGGTTTTCCTGTGGAGAATCGTGTATGAGGAGGATCTACTCTTCAGTTTTGAAAGCTGGGGGATGAAAGAAATACTTTCTCTCCATTAATAATAGACAACTAACCTTAATAACATAATGTTTAATGAAAAATACTTTAGGTATTTGTGTATAATATTGTTTTATGTCTGCAGTCGATATTATGGAAAAAAATTGTCCTGGCTTTAGGGGATGGAGAGAAAGTTTGCCTTTGCTTGGATATACAGCACTACCCTTTGGGATGGTGTCATTTGATAATTCCTGCCACATGTTCTTATGAGTAGGATGTTTTTGTTTCCTTGCTGTGTCTCCCCTCAAGTCCTGCTGGGTAATATTTCAGATGGTCACGGTCAGAAAAGGCATGTGACAACTTCCAGATGTTCAAATAATCAAAGCGATCTGCAGATCTAAGGGAGCACACCAACAAACAAATGAAGGATAACTTGAAGGGCTGCAGTCTAGGTGGGGGGTCACATTCAGAGGCGGTGCAGCAGGCTGAAGGATAGTCTTTTAATATCTGGAGAATTCACTGATGTCTAGATCATTTGCTAAAAATGAGATAGTCTGATGATGTGGCTGGACAGGCAGTAAAAACCTAAAACATGGGGTCTGGTTGTGGTTTTCCCACAGCTTGGAGCAGAGCTGGCTTCCCTGGGGAGCGAGGAAGGCTCTCATAGTGTGCCGTAGCTCCGAGCTGAGCTGGCCTCTGGGCTCCAGCTTGTATCTGTGACTAAGAAATGTGACCATGCCCTTCTGTCATCCACACCACCACGGCGTCTGGGGCTGTGTCCTTGTTGAGCTGGTGGTGCCCGAGACAGTGCTGTGTTCGACTGAGAGAGGGGAGAGCACATCTCAGCTCAGAAACGTGTGCTTCTGTTTTGCTCCAAGCTGGCTTGTATAGGCACCTGTTTGGGTACCAGTACCTGGGTCTAAGCTAAGTTTGGAGAGCCCTTAATCAGAGCTCTTCATCACCCTAGGTGATTGTTGTTAGTCCATCCTCCCAGCTTTATAGAAACAGACAAGACAACTGAAAATGTGCGGTGGGACACAGCATTCCTCTTTGGGAATGCAAAACCATTCATCATCAAGATTTAAAAAGCTTATATTAGTCACTGGTGACCTGGTATTTGTAGAGGTGAATGAGCACGACTGTGGTGCAGTGTTGTGCGGAGTGGCAAGGAACACCAGGATGGAGGATGCACATTGCTTCTGCGAGACAGACTGAACAGTCCTGTCTCTGGTCACAGCAGAGACAATGTTCCCTCCCCACAGGATCCTACTGCAAGTTTCCTGGTGTCTTTTTGTACGCTGGCATTTGATGTCACAGTGCCTGCACTGCTGGCACATCCTTTGAAACAGATGTTCTCTGCATCTGCCCGCTCTGTGTGCAACTGGCACAGCTCTGCTGGGAGACTGCTTTCCAAATCCTTCCAGTGGTGGAAAGAGGCAGGCAGTATTACTACTATTATTTCTACTACTACTAATTTGTTTGGAAACACTGCTGGCTCGAAATCTGGCTCAGCTGCTGCTGAAGAAGAAGATCTGGTCATGTTGAGAGAGCTTCTGGAGTTTTGAACTATAGACCGATGCTTTTGAAGCGTAACTGTTTGGGACATTGCTACCAACTGCTCTTTTCCCTTGGTAATAAGGCTTTGTAGAACTTTTCGTGCAATCCTATATGGGTCTTTTGCTGCTTGGGAGGTAATGATGTAGCGTGCTAGCAAATTCAGTTCCACTCGAGGAAAAGGAACAGCTTTGTGACAGTTTGTCCATCATCAGCAGCTGCTTTTGTCAGTTGGGTTCTCCATATGACATTTCTCAAGCACCTGGAGAATTTCCGACAAAATTAGTCTTTGGTTTTGTGCAAAGAATACCTTTGTATGTTCATGAAAGGAGAAAGACAAATACACTGCTCTCCTGGAGAATCAGACTGGTGCCTGTGTGCTTGGAGGGGCCTGAGCCTGAGGAGGGCATTGGTAGCAGCGACGGGGCCTTGGAAGAGACACACTGCAACACGGGCAGTCACACAAAAAAGTGAGGAGGATGCCGCAAAGCACAAGAACAGTGCACCTGAATGTGCTGCAGGAAAGTGGTGGCCATGAAGAATTAGGTCTGGATCCTATGACAGATGTTTGTTGTGATGGCTCATCTCTGTCCTGATCCATGTTTGTAAGACTGAGCTAACAAGGTCAACCTATGTAGTAAACTCTGAAAATTTTGGAGGCCTATGTTCTTCTACTAGCTGGGGCATCGACAGTACGTGCTTCCATCATTTATAATGTGGTTGTCAGGACTGCAAGCTCTTTGCCCATGTCCACAGGGAAAGTTATAATTATGTATGTATGGTAAATTAAAAATGGAAACCATTCATTGCACTGGAAGCCAACTTAAAAAGGACAGATGGGGAGATGTGATAAGGAAAATAAAGCTACTACGAACCAGAAAACTGTAGGAGAAATAAACAAAGTGGCCTCTATCTACCAACTACCCATCTGTTGGTCATCCACCAATCTCTCTACTAACTACATATTTGGATGTTACTATTTAAAAAACAGGCAAGGGAGCAGCATGGGAAGGTCTGGCTGGGACAAGAGGAAAGCGGCTAAAGGACCTTTTTACTGGCTGGTAAAATCGTGCCTGGTCTCCCTTCAAGATTTCATAGTTTAGAAAGAATTTCAGTTTGTTCTTCAAAAGATGCGTCAGTCTGTTCTGGATTAAGAAGACAATATGCCTTCCACATTTACTCCCCCCGCAAAGACTGATTTTTGGAGGATTTACTAGTCATTTCATTTCAGACACATTTCTTAACAAGTTGGCTTTCTTTGTGGTTAAACTTAGACTCTGTCCTTCCTGAATCCTATAAGGCTCACTATGTGGTGTTTGTCCTTTCAAGGTCATTACTGGTACATACTTGCTGCACTCACTGTGCTCTCCTAAAATTGTTTTGTCAGGGGAAAAATTGCAAATTAAAACATTCTCTCAGAGGGAGGACCCCAAATATAATTTCGTAACAAGAATTCCCCAATCGTTTCCAAACAATTTAAAATTGAAGATAAACCTTTCCTTTACTACCAGATGTGATCTTCCCAAAGCTTCAGACATGAATAATCTCTCTGAATTTTCCAGCTATTTCAATATACTATCCATAGTGAAACCAGCCTGTGCATCTACCACCTATTCAGGAAAATTTGCAGACAAGGCCAATGTCTGACATCTTTATCCATTAAAATCAACGATCATACATATTTTAATTTACTTTCTCAGTCTTCATTCCGTTCCATTGCTTGTTTGCAACTGAACCTCAATTTCCCTCTCCCCGCCTTTTTTTAATGAGAACTTAGGAAGTTGCCTCTATTTTCCTTTCTCCGCCTTTTCTTTCTTTACAGTCTCTAGTCTCTTTTCCCTTATTTTAATAGCCATCATTCTCTGTTGACTGCAGATCTTGGCTATATCCCGATAAAGTCAACAGAAAGGTTTTCCCTGGAATTTTAGATGTGTTTCCATATTGGTTTTTCTTTCCACTCCTCTCCTTTTCCTTCTTGATGCCTGGCTGGCCGATTTAAACAAACATTTTCAGAACAACTTGTCCTCAGCTGACTAAACTGGTAAATAACGGATAAATATAGTTTCAATTGGGAACAGCTTTCTGGCAAAGGATGGAGAACAGCACTAAGGAAGAATTTTTCTCACCTTCGATCATAGGACCTGGTTGGTTAAATTAAAACCATTTACTTAACCTGCGTGTACAACACACAAACATCAGAGATGTCCTTTACGTGTACTGACACTTTGTGCTCCCTACAGAACCCTTGCTGTTGTGAAACACAAACAGACCGGGTTTCTTTCTTTCTTTGAATCAAAAGCAGCGCAAATCTAATTTACATATTTAAGCATAGGCCCAGGCTTATTTTTTCAGGCATTATTTTTTTTTTCCCCACCACCTAGAAAGCTCTGTCATAATCTTCAAGCTTCAACATGTAACAATAGAATTATAAATTTCTTGATGTCCTAAGACTGGCTACCTCCCATTATAACTCAGTCTTGCTGCCACACATTGCTGTCTTCTTATCAAAGTGCACTTCACCCAGCATACAAAAGGGATGTTGCTATATTTGTTAAGATGATAATTTGCATATTTGCTATGAAGCATATGGAGGACTTTTATAAATATTTTTATATGTTTTTATTCATACAGAGGGGCTAGAAATCGAAATATTACAGGCTTTTGATATATATAGAGAAAATAAAAACCCAATTCACAATAGTAAGTCATTGTATTTTGAATTTTTATTGTAATAAATTATAGCAATAGTTCACACAACCCAGCTATTATCTCAGATTGTCTCTCTGCAGAATCACAAAAACAAACTGAGTCATCCTGACTTGATTCATGTTCAGTTCCTGTTTGGGAAGACTTCTCTCACCATCAGGCTGCCTGGTAGCATTTTTTTTTTTTCTGTGAAATCTCAAATTCTGTACAACAGTCCCACAGCCTATGGTGGATTCTGCAGCATGAATCATGGAAAATATGCATCCCTGCTTGTTTGCAGCTGGTTATTTTTGCTGAAGTCCATGTGGAAGGAGAGCTATGCAGTTTTTTCTTACATGATATGTGTCTTTTTAGCGCTCTGATGGGAACGGATTAATAGAGACTTACCAAACAGATCAAAAGATGCTCAGCATTTCAAAGAGGGAAAAGAAGTGGAGTTGACATGCAGAGCCAACGCTGAGTAGCAACCATTTTCAGAAAGAGGGTGAATTTGTTTTTATGAATAAAGCAAGGCAAAAGAGAGTTGTTTACCTTTTTTTTTCCAGGGTCCTCTTCATGGCCTGTCACTAAATTCTTGTGAAACTTCTATTTATATTTGCTGTGGCTTTCATTTCACCTACATATGTTATGTGAATTGGTACATGCAGAATATATTACTTTCATTAGTTCATGGAGCTGATTAATTAATGACTGCTGCTCTTACCTGAAAAGCATGACAGGAGCAGAGAAAATTACTTGCACTTGCTACCCTTCCTTACATCATTTGAGAGAGACCTCTCTGAGCTGAAAATGCAGCACAGTAACTTTATACAATACCTTAGACATGAAATGAATAATAATGTGTGACTTCAGGGAAATGAAGGTACGCAGAGTAACAGTGACACTGGCTAATATTTCTGCAGTTGAACAGTTCAGCGGTGAGCAGCCTTGCTTCTGACAGTGTCCTGCAAAAATATGGTACAAATTTTACCATTAGTAATAGAGGCATAAAATCATCACTTCAAACCTTACAAAGATTACAAAGATTACCAGATTCCTCCATCTAAAATGAGGATTGAAGGAACCTTAGAAGCAAAAATTTGAAGTGTTTGGTCATTTGATGCTGTATGACCGAGCAATAGTCATTTATCTGGTGGGCAAAAGTGAAGTCAGGTGCAGAGAAACAAATTGCAGGGGCTGGACGTATTGCGGGGAGCACGCTTCACCGGGGGCAGTGGGCTTACACTGGATATACCGGTTCATGTCCAGGGCATTAGCTGGGTGTCAACTGCAGGAACAAAACTGGTCAGAAACTAATGTAACCCCTGGGAATATGCATTTTTGGCATGGAGGCCTGATTTCCTCTGTATGTGTGCTGAGCTCTGAAGCACAGTGTTTGCTTCAGGCACTCCATAAGATTGCTCTGAGATCAAACAAAAGGCTACCATCTTTGGGTAGAAGTGGTAGGTGTGCAATCGTTTAAGCATGCCAAGAAAACGTTTAAGAATTTTGGTTGTAGAGGGTAAGTATTTATTTCAGGACTAATGCTCTTCCAATCTAGCAAGTAAAGATATAAAAAGATCTGGTGGCTGGAGCTGGACAAATGCACAGGATGAAAAGGCTACGCATTTCACCAGGGAAATACTTAGCTACTGGTGTGGATTGCAAGAGGTTATTGTGGCTTTTCTACCATTAGCAATTTTTAAATCGAGAATAGATGTTGTTGGGTTTTTTTAATCTAAAAGATTTACTCAAGTTTAAACTGGATCAAATTCAAGGATGTTCTGTGTCCTAAATTATGTGGTTAAGTGACCACAGAGTGACTCCTGGTTTTATAATCTGAAAATCCTTTTGCTCTGACAAATAGGGCTGGAGGAGCTTTTACTGTGATTGATGACTTGGATTCATGGATGCACACTGTGTTTACTGGGGTCAGCACTCACCTTTCTTCCTTCTGAACCAGCTTAGCACTGACTGCCCAGGCTGCAGAGCTGCACTAAGCAGACCTGTCCTGCCTAGCCCAAGGATGCTCCCTTTTCACTTATTTCTCTCCTCCCAGGCTGGAACCCCACATTCCTTTTTCCGAGGAGCCAGGAGCCACCTTGAACCGGGGAACTTCTGTAGCGCATTGAGAGTAACCATTCACAAAGACCTTACAGCACTGAACTACAGCATGCACAAAGAACACTTTTTTTCTAGCAACTACAAAATGCTGCAATAAGCTTTGCTCCAATGAAACCTCTATTAGTGGTAGTGGAGCTTGGTATGTTAGTGACCAAGGATTTGACTATCAGATAATTGCGATTATATGTTCTTTCCAGAACAACTTGCATTACTTAAGAAGAAAAACAAACTCCAATCAAGCTGGTCAGAGCTTTGGAAATATTCAGATGCAGAGCTCCAAGCTTTAGCCATTGGGGTACAGTGAAAAATGCTGCTAAGCAGGCAATAGGTTCAGGATTTATTGCAGTGACTGAACTTAGAAATACAGAAAGTTCACAGAAAAGCCTGCTCTTGTGAACTTTCAACCAGCATTTGCAAACTAAGAAGCCATAGATTACTTATATAATAAATGGATGCATATTTGTCCAAATGTTTAATAAAGATACTATGTGAGAAGCACGAAACAAGTCATTTTCCTCTGCAGTAACAATATATTTCTTCTATTGTATACAGGACAGTCACAATAGCAGTTTAAATATTTTGAAGCTTCTATGTTCAGAAGATGACACTTTGACAACAGTTATACCCAAAATACAGGTATTAGAATGGGAATTTTCAGGTTAGATGAGACTAAAATTTGGTAATGACTGAATTCTTTTTAATTGTTATTGATATATATGCACCGTTTAAACAAGACCTTGATACTAAAAGGTAAACTGAACTGTGCAATACGATCCAGTAAAACCTGTTTTTATAAGTGCTGTTTGTACCCTGGAAGACATGGGGATGGTGATACTATTGATTTTCAAAGGTCAGATCACCTGTTTCTGGTTACTTTGGCTAATGGAGTGTGCTTGGCCTGGAAAGGAGAACACTATTTGGCCACAGTTGCCACGTACCCTTACAACTGCCTGCTCCCTACGCATGCTCTCTCTGGCTCCCCTGCAAAATACTGAGCAAGTGCACATAAGTTACATCTACACCAGCACAATAATGATGCTTTTCATTTCCCGGTTGCTCCCAGAGGCTCCCAGAGGCATGAACACAACCTCCAGCCCCAGGCTCACACTTACTGCCCTATTGCCGGCACAGCTGGCTCTAGGTTTGGAAGTCTGGTAAGATGAGTTGAAAGTACTGTTTCTTCAACGTGCCCTCATGTTCCAATTGCAACTCAAATATATTGAAGAAGTTTCCTCTCTCTAAATGTATCTTCACATTTCTGCATTTCAGATTTATGCTGTTGCCAATTCACTTTACATTTTGCATTATACCAAACGTCTGCTGTAATGTTTGATATTTGGGCTCGACAAGAACAGGAGGGAAGTGAGGAGAGGGAAGAGACTAAAATGACTTGTGGGTGTATTAGCAGCATTTCTAAACTTGGGTTTAGGTCTACTGAATCTTTGGCAGCACAGTTTCCGTCTCAGAACTGGAGTGGTGGGTGCCTATCAAGATTGGGCAGTTCCCAAGATGGGAGCCCATTCTGTCCCACTGGCACTAACCACACCTGGAGCACGAGGTCTGCTGTTCTGTAAGCACGCGTCCGCTCTCTGACCTTGTTTACATCTTTTCACTTAAGCACACACAGACAAAATGCTTCTTTTGAGTCTAGCTACTTCATCCTGAGAGGATGCAAAGATGCCTGTTCTTCTTGCAGCCAAAGGACTCCCAAAGCCTTGCAATTTCGAAAGAGGTAAGTGACGGAGGAGATAGATCTGCAAAGGTAAGAAGGACCATTCCTCAGAGCTAGAAATTACAGCACAACTCTTGTTAGATTCCCAAGCTCTAACTTTATGGATTACAGTGGAGAACCTCTGCCACACTAAATGCTGCTTTACTGCTGCTATCTATATCGGGCGAGGAGATTCTACAGTACTTCCAAGATACCACTTGCCAAAGATACCACTGCATAGGATGCTATTAGAATAGCAGAAGGTGAAGCCAGATGATGAAAAACACATTTGTCAAGAGTTTGGTGTGACAGACATCCATTCCTGAGCTGTCATGTGCTGCAGTATCTGTTTTACATTCCTACACAGGGTTTTGTAACAGTGAGAGGAAGTGGTCAATCCTTTCAAATTTGAGAGAGCTGTGCTGGCACTGATTTCTGTGGCTGCAGTCATGTGTCAAGAGATTATTTGTGCTGGCACAGTGAGTTCAATACATGTCTACATTCTTGATACTTGAATCTCAAAAACTTCACTAGAAGAGATGCCAGTAAACTGTTATTTTATCTAAGTACCAGTTCTCCATAGATGTAATCATAGTAACAGCCATCACATTTGTGCTAACACTGGCCAGCAAGGGTTGAAATCTTGGCCCTGTTAAAACCTTTGGTAAAGATTTGGCTGAAGAGTGCAAATAGGTTTCCGCACAAAAATAAAAGTGCGGAAGGAAAAAATAGAGATCTGTGTAATAACAGTAAAACATTTTTGATTTTCAACATCCTGGATGTCAATGTTTTTACTCTATAAAAAGTTCAAATTTGTTTGTGCTACAAGGAACCCGCCCCCCACAAAAGTTCACTCCCCATTTCCATATCTACCTCCAAAATCCTGTCAGGGCTGTGTTTTAACCCAGATGGTGGCAGTACTACAGCCCAGCTAGATACCAGACAGCCCAATGAGGGGTGATGGGGCAAGTCATATGCCAACTGAATTCCTTCTGGCAAACACAGGGATGTTGTTCATGTTCTTAAAAGCTGCTGATGCCCCAGTGGGTATCCAGCCTTTGGACAGAAAGTTTCATCTTTGCAGAGGTGATCTAACAAGTGCCCTGTGCTAATCAAAACAAGTTTGTTCCTTGGTTTTAACTGATTTTGGAAGCCAGCTCTGTAAAACAAATACCAGTGGCACCAAATATGTAAACCATGAAAAACACCCGGGAGCATCAGGTCCTTGACCTGGAAGCCACAGGAGATTCCAGATTAAATGTTCCTAAAAGCTGAGTTGATCATGCCTCATCTTTTTGATGACCATAGAAATTACTGTTAGCATGTTACACAAAGATTCAAAAATACTGCCAAAAATTAAAGGTTAGCTGCAATTTTTCCTTTCTAGGCTCTTTACCTACTTCCCTTTAGAATTACATTTTATTTATTCATGATGTTGATTTATTTCAGCTGCTCTTCGCTGATTTGCCCAAAAACGTGGGCGGCGTGAGCAGCAGGAGCAACAGCAGATGGCAGCACCAAGCTGCTGGATCGGGGCTGTCAGCGCAAGCGGGAGGGAAACACGAACCGAGATGACCAAAAGTTTCTGAGAGTTTGTTTGCTTTCAGATCTCCTTTTCTCCCGTTCCTTTGGATTTATTTTGTTTTCTTGTGATTTTTCTACTCACTATTGGAAAAAAGAAAAGAGAAAAAGAACAGCAGATGAGGAAAGCTGCTATGTCAGGTCATCCTGTATTGATTTAGTAGAAGATGGTAAGACCTGATGTGACCTGCTGAATAGATGACATGAGGTTATGGCCTAGCCTACCAGCACTTCACGTCGTATTAAACACTCCACAGGGGCAACATCTGGAGGGTTAAACAACTGCTGGGTAATGCAATTTTAAATACCACTTCATCAAAGTAATAGACTCCACAGGACCCTCTTGGGATCTGTAAACTGATGTGTTCCAGGCTTTGTGTGCTGCAGCCCCTTTGTGTAACACATTAAGGAGACCCTGATAGCTCTCACTTTAGCAGAATGATAGAACCGAGGTTTGCAAATTCATCTACAGAGCAACGCCTTGCTGAGCCTGGGATCAAACACATGGCCTTTATGGTTTTCCTCTTCTTTTTTTTTTTTTTCTTCCTCAAAGCTTGATATTTTGTGTATCCAAAATTACTGTAAGCTAAAGAAAAGAATTTAGAAGAATAGACTTACTCTTGAGTCTATTTTAACAGCAATGTATGAGCTTCCAAAGGAGATCTCACCCATGCTTTCTGTTCTCCAGGGTAGTTACAGAGGAGGGAGCAAATCTTCTATGTGCTTTACATAACCAGCCAAGCTTTCAGTCTGAATAACAAAGGGATTCCTCAGGCCCTTACCAGACCTGGCTCCTCTCCTGCATTCTTCAAATACAATCCCTAGCTCCAGCAACACAAATCATGAAGGAAATGTGGTCTCCAATTTGGTCTACCATGGAGGCTGGTGCCACCATCTAGCTGTAAATCAACACACCTGACAGTAGAATGGTATGCAATTTTCCAAAATAACTCCTCTCACTGTTTCAGCAACAATTAGGACAAGTTCCATTAAATAATTAATTAATCACTTTAGTCACATTGAATAATTAATCACTTTGACAGAGGACAGCCCAATAACTTTTTCTATTGCCTGCTAATGCAACATTTGCTTTCTGATTCTGAATCCAGAGAAACCCTTAGCAAACGCAGATCCCTGCTTCTGGGCAGGCCGAATTTGATAGTTGTCACTGATTGAACTTTGTCACTACCAGGAGCACATGGAAGGACGCTTGGTAACCCCTTTCCAGGGAGAAAAATATAGGGTAAAGCATGCAGCCAGCTTGAGCCACCATCGTTTCACCGAAGTCAATGGAAAGGCTTCAATTCTTTCTGAGCAAGTATCTGCCCTTGGTGTTGTCCTTACTTGGAGATCCTTCTCTCTGCTTTACTCCAATAATTTCAGATTAAAGGGCAGAGGAAAATTCCTCAATCACCTGGCATAGTTTCTGTTCAGAAATTCTGGGTAATTTTCTTTGTGATGCCTTTTAAAGAGGGATGTAGTCATAGAAGAGCAGGAGGAGTTCTGAACCTGGCAATAGCCACCACTGTCATTTTATTTTTGTTATTGGGTACTTATAAACTTTGGGAGGTTACAGAGAGACCAGAGAAATGGCTTGTTTTATCTCTGTCTCTACTGAGCTATACAAAACAATCTTCAGCTACCATAATGTCAACAGGAGCACAGCCCTGAATTGTCTCTGAAGTGTGTGCTGTAGCCTCACTTGACATCCTCCATGCCATTCCTACATAAAATATTTATCTCAGGCAGTGCTACCCATAGACTAGTTATTATTAGGTAACTATTCTTTGGAAATTGTAACATTTTTGAATGCACATATATGAAAGATGCCCTCCCCTCACTAAAGCAGTTTGTGGCCTATGCTTTAGAAACAGAATCTATTAAGGCTGCAGGCATATGAGCTACTGTAATTTACTTACTGAAATTATTTTCCCTCACTCATTACCGCTGAGGACACCACGGCTGCCCTCCATCTGTGGAGAGGTCTTCATATGAAAATGGGGAGCAGTAGGGAAACAGCATGGATTCTCCAAAGAATGCCTTAGTTTATTTATTTATTTCAAATGTCTTTCATGTCTTGGCTTTGTGCATCTTTTCCAAGAAGCAAATGCTTCACAGATGGAAAGAAGCAATTTTCAGTTGTAAAAATTCTAAACAGTTCAGGTGAAATGAAAAACAGAGCTTCCTGGAGACATGCCAGCTTTTTCTTTTTATTCATTTTTTTTTTTTGCCCCAGCTTTACTTTGATTGCAGAAATATTCACCCACCTCCAGACTTTATAGCATGAGAAATGCCCTTCCTGGGGTCTAATCCATGCCTGAGGTATCACTGCAGATTGATCAGAAAGGAAGGCTCCTATTTCCACATAGACTTTACACATCTGCTCTCATTTTCTGCAGGGTGGATCCTCAGTAACCCTTCTGCAAAAAATGTCTTATATAAACCAAGCTTATACTGGCATAGCTCCTCTTCGGGAGGGAGCTCTGCTATGTTGTCATCAGGAAAAGGTCTAATTTGCCCACCGATACCCTGTTTTCTGTCAATTCATAAGGTTAGGTAGTGAAATTAGGGAAAAAGATCATGGTCAATTAGTGAGAAAGAGTAATGAGCTTATTTTTGGATTCCTCCTGCTGATAAAACCTTTTAGGATTTATGACAGATCAAATTAGCAGGAGCTTTAGTAAATACCCTCATAACCTTTGGATATCACACATCGCCTATGAGGCAGTTAAATCTACTACACACTCCCCATGGGGAGCTTAACTCATCCTCCGGGACATTTGCCTTGGAGCCAGACACCCACAGCCAGACACCTACACATCCATGGCCTCCCATGTGTAGACTGAAGCACAGCAGTGGACAAAACAGTATCTGCCTTGCACTGCTAGGCATGAGCATGGAGCTGGAGCAATTCCCTCATGGGGCAGGCATCTGCAATGAGCGGAACAAACACAGGGCACCAGAGCAGCTTCCGGGTGCTGAGGGGGTGGTCCGGTTCCCTGGGCTCTAAATTGTTTGGGACACTCAGGATCAGAGACTAAGAAGAGTGGAGAAGGTGGCCTGTAATTATTAGCTGCTGCCACTTCTTGGGGAACGCAGGTCTGACACCCACTAAAGCTCAGTCACGGGCACCCTTTGGATATTGCAATGGATTTTACAATGCACATTTGACAAGCATGTCGTGCGAGGGTGTCCAGGAAGAGAGTGAAACACTCAGCGGTGGGTGCTGAATCAGGGTCCGAGTGTGTAATCCAAGGTTATTTGCTATCAAGTCTAGGACATTCCCTTAAAAATGTTGAGTTGCACAGGAAATGTCTGGTTACTTGTGTAACTGTTTGCAAGATATACAAACTCATCCGGCTCTGACTCCTAAGTCTTATGACAATAATGCATTTTCTTCCAGACATGTTCAATTGCATATCTGATACACATATTGCTCAGCCAAAATTACTTGTTAGTGATTTATTTGGAATATCCAGCCTTTACCATATGACATCACCTCCTCAACTTGATGAAAAAAAGGTTTAGACTGAATTCTTCCCATTAAAAATAATGGGGCAATGGTTTCTTGATGCCAATATTTACTGATATCAAAGCAAAATATTGTCTTGGTTATTTGTCTTAATTTAGCCCAAACAGTACACAAAGCACAGTGTACAAAAACAGTATGTTCCTTCTTCTAAACCAGATCATCACTTACTAATTGCTATATGATTTGAATGAAAACAGAGGCATGATTCAGTTATGCTTAATAAAATTTATCTCACTATATTTGTTTCTTTTCTTACCCTGACTGATAGAGAGACCATATAAAATTACTTTCTATATCTGCCTTCACACAGAATCTCAGAAGGATTGCTTTTAAACAGTCCATCATATCAAATACAGGAGAATGAGACCCAGATCCTTTGCTAAGTTCTGGAAGAAGCAGTTACATTATGTATATGTAACAGTATATATACAATAGTAAAATATGTAGTCTGCATGTCTCTGTGTGTGTGTCCATACGTATATAATTAATTTTTATACTTTAATTAAAGCTTACAGATCTCAATGGCATTTGAAAATTCTTAAAATTCAGGTGTTGGATTTGGATAGGTTTTGCACAGACCATTCAATGTATCTAACTCCAACATAGAATCCAGCCTAGCACTAGAACGAGTTCATGTGAGAACTGATATGCTCAGACAGAATCCTTTGCTTCTGAGCATGGACCTGGAGGCAGACAGAGATGTGCCTCACCTTCCTGTGACTTTTGTTCTGTTTAGAAACTCACATGGAAAACCAAGTGTTGCAAGCTCAGATAAAGCATCAGAGAAAAATAATTTCAAGCAAGGACTGACATGTGAATACCTAGAAGACTTTGTAAGAACTAGTCTGCTTCCAGCACACCAGAAAAAGAAGACTTGAGCCGAGATTTTTCACTGAGGACTCCGGGACACATTTGACGATGAATGAAACTGCCTCTTCTCTGTTGCCTTTCCATTGCTTAAGAAACCTTTATCAGAAGTTACAAATGCATTTCTCTCACACCTTTCAACCACAGCACTCCTTGCTTACAGGCATTCAGTAGATCTTTGCTTCCGTCTACATCAGGAAATTTCTCCGTCTGCCTCCTCTTGAGCAGTTCCAAATCCAGGCTCCGGCATCAAGGTGGGGTGTGGTGCAATGGGAAGCATTGCATCTGTCAGTGGTGAACACATCAAAAAAAACCGCATCAAAATTGGCGACTCCTGGACTTCAGTGACTATAAACAAGCCCAAACCCTGCCACACACATTCAAAACTAACTTTTAGCTATAGCTCACACACTGCTACTTCTGTGTGGAAGGAGGAGGGAGGATTTCTGCCTGGTTGCCACTAGATGGAGTGAAGCCAAAACTGTAGATTTTATTAGTCTTGTGATGGAAACACATCTTTTTCCTACATAGGTTTGTTTTTTCGTTGTTCGGGTTTTTTCTTAAATAAGTCTATTAAGCTGAGAACCAAGCCTGTCTGGTTCTGGAGTAAAAGAGCCCTGTTAATGTTAGTGTGCTGCTCCAATTTGTAACTTGGGTTCACACAAAGGACTGATGACACGTGGACTTTCCATGCTGTACGCTGGAGAACTGAAGTTAAATTCTTGAAAAACTGATTCCTTTCTTTGTCTTCCAGCACCCAATTCACATGAGTAAATAAGGAGTTTTAGCTATGGAGAGGGTCCTTGTGCTGTGACTACACAGGCACACAGGTTCTATCTTTAGGCTTCTAAGGCAGATCATTAGTATCTGGTGGTGCCTACAACCTTCAAAGAGTTTAAGCAATAGTCCATCTTCCCTTTTTCTCTTTCACTCTGTTAGCCCACCTTTTGCATTTGTCCATGCATGCATCTAAACTCCCATCCTCTGCTCAACTAATCACATACTCATAATACATGGGGAAATCATGAAATATTTCTTCTTGGTGTGCAGTGTATTATCAATCACTGTTTTCGCAGCACAGCTGGCATTCCCCAATGTGCTCAGCATTGCCCTAGTTTTGTTTCCATCTAGGGGACTTTGGTTATTGTTTTAAATGGCAGGTGACAATAAGGTAACAGCTATGGTTTCTGAAAATCTAGTATGTACAGATGTGTACTTTGAAAAGTACAGTGCAGTTTGAATGGTGAGCATACCTACATAAAGTTCATTACATTCTTGGTTTTTTAATTATACCAAATCTGCATATGCCTGAAACAGCTGAAATCCCTGAAACTCCAAGGGTGTTTTACGTACGGTTTTGCTTATAGAATAGAATAGGACTACTTGAGTTGGAAGGGACCTGTAATGATCATCTCGTCCATCAGCCTGACCAAGGGCTGACCAAGTTTAACACATATTGAAGGCATTGTCCAAATGCCTCTTAAACACTGGAAGGGTTTGGGCATTGAACACTTCTCTAGGAAGCCTATTCCAGTGTTTGACCACCCTCTCCGTATCTATTAAACTCCTAAGAAGATTTATCTCCTGCCACATCATATTTGGCAAGAAAGTAAGCAATTCTTTCATACTCTTCCTTGAATCTGAATTATAAGCTATTTTTTTACCTTCATTCCTTCTGAAGCAGGAAACATTACTACTTTACAAACTTTGAAGGCCTTCTGCTAACCAAATGAAAACCTTGCAGATCTCTGCTACTGCTAATATTCTTCCAGATGAGGCTGCTTGGATGTTACTTCTTTTACACCAAATGAGGCTCTTTTTTACTCAGTGATGAAATGATTTAAGGCAATAGCTGCTCAGAAATCCAAATACATCTCATCAAGAGCCTTTTAAAAGAAAATTTTGTTGAGGAATGTTTCTGCTTGAAGAATAATCTTGTATTTTCTCCAGGAAGTTTTGAACAGATTCTTAAAATTAGAAACTTTGAAATATTAATGTATCTACTTTAAATATTCTGTTACAGTATTTTTCATATTTTTAAGAAAGCAATGAAATTACTAAATATAACAGAACAAGAGATTATAAATATAATTATTATTAATTGATTGATATTTTGACTCTAAACATCATTTTGTTTGCGATTTTAAAACTGATTAGTGGAAATTACAGGACAGCAAAACAAGTTGACATTTCAATGTAGAATGCATCGATTTGAAACAAAACCACTGTTTCTGCCTGAAAGAGTCTTTCAGTCTCTTTTAGAGAGCTCCCCATGCCAAAGGCTTACCTCCCCATGTTGTGCATGCACACTTCAAGACTGCCAGGGTTTAATAATGAGGGACAGATTGTGAGATCTCAGTTGTGCAAGCAAAGCTGATTTTTTCCATTCCAATACTGGAATGGAAGTGGATAAGGGCAAGAGCCAGACATTCTCATCATGGACAGGAGAGGAAGAGTGGGCAGGAATATAGGAGACAAAGAGACAAGGAAATGCATTAGCAGTCCAGGCTTGTTGCTTCTGGGACTTCCAGGGAGACAGGGAAACTGAGCCCAGCTGGGCTGCCTCCAGCTAGGATTATGACAGCTTCCCACATCCCAGCTCTTCCTTCAGCAAAGCAGTGGAAACATCCAGCTTAGCCCTCTGGCACAGGCAGTCTGATTTCTAACCAAAAGGCATGAATTTCTAAGCAGCCAAAATTTTCTTACCAGCACTTCAAGCTGGATAGAGCTGTCATATCATGACTTCCCAATTAAGAGTTTGGCAAGGCTATCCTAAGTACTGCAGGACGTTTTGATGCAAAAAATAAAGGGTTCATGGACCCTTCTTCACTAATAATTTTCTGATTATATTAGCTCCCTCTTCCTTGACAATCCTGCTGGAGTATTGGCTCAGTATCACATCTTAAGAACATCAGGTACATCAATAGCTCTTGAATTTAGCACAGACTTTCTTTCAGGCTCTCACACATCTTCTAACTATTCCTCATCCTATTTTCTTTACAATAGTGGGCACCACTGCATTAAAAATGTGCTACAAAGATGTTTATGATTATTTGTTGCTTTGATTAAACACTGACTGTAGCCAGTAGTATCCATATACATTTCTAATCTGCATGAGTGGGGGTATCTACAACAACTACCTAACTTCAGTTTCTTAAAAATCACATCAAATACAAAAGACTTCGTGAGCTTTATTGATACTCAGTGGAGAGAAAGATGCATGTTTATAGGGCAAATAATTTCTTCTGATGCCATGTGTGAGGCTATGGTACCAATAACTCCAGGGGTATCTTTTTCCTTCTGCCAGTCACAAAAGCGGACCTAGGTGACTAAATTAAAGTAGAAAATTAAAACTTTAGAAGGTAAAATTGTGTCAGATGAATCTCAAAAACTATGTTGTAACTTTATCTTGGAGTGAAATATGGGGGTTTGGCAAGCAAAAATCTCTGTATTGGAATATAGCTATGCCTATGCTAATGCATATGTATTTAAATACTAATGAGTCTATCCAAACCCCATAAAAGTACAACTATATTATTCTAATAATATTTTAATATTATAGTAATTCTTTGCACCAACTACGTTCTCTTTCCTTTTTGACCTACCTTTCTATCTCCTCATATTCTGGAAGACATCACTACCTAAATGCTTGGTTTGCGGTCATAGTTTTTTAACTTATTGAAGAAAAACTATTTGGAAACATCTCACTCTCTTCATTGCATATTGTTTGGCAATATTCTGTAGTGCAAAAAGGGTTTTAAAATTAGGTTGCTTCCTGTTACTCATCTTGTAAGCCTCAAGTCTTTATATGGTTTTGCAGCTGTGAAATACCATTTCATTCTAAGGCTGCAAAGAAAATTGCTTCCTTGACCATTGTTCAGGCAGGATCACCAAGCAAAGGGGAGAAGGGATCCTGCTAGGAGCTGAACTGGCTGTGCCAGAGGTCAGAGAAGGGGAAAGTGAGCGGCTGCAGCTCATGTGCACACAGTGTTTGCTCACAATGTGTTCGTGCCTGTGAGCACAGGAGACCCAGCCTGCGCTCAGGACGGACACAGCTCTGGCAGTGTGTCCTTGCCATTCAAACCTGTTATTCAGCCTGCCCAGTGCTAGGCCTCTCCTTAGGCATGAAGGAAAATTATGCCAGTGAAAGAAATTCTTTTTTGATATGGAAAAACGTCAGACGGGGCTCGGATAAGATTAGAAAAACAATTTCCTTTGCTGACCAAACACAAATTTTAAGCCAGGTCACCAAAGGTGAAATGTCACTACACCAAGTTATGTAGTTTTGACTTCCCAGTTAATCCTTATTTCAAGGTAATGAAACTTAACTGTCAGCTGGAATACCGTGTCCAGCCCCAGTAGCTACACCTTCAAAAGGATTTTGAAAAATTGGAAAGCATTCAGGAAACCACTTCAGGAATGCTTTGAGAACTCTTTAATCCAGCAGACAAAGGCATAACAAGATCCAGTATCAGAAAGCTGTGTTTTGAAATATTCAGATTAAAATAAAGGTTATAAGAATTTCATAAGCAGGGAGGGACTTATTACATTATCCATCACTGCAAACTTTTGAATCTAGACTGGTTTATCTTATTAAAAAGATCACTCTTTGCTTAGCTAGAACTATGGATTTGAGTAGAGAATTTCAAGATTTTTAAGATTCCTCTTGGGCCTTGATAAGCAGTAAGTCAATGTGAAGTAAGGTACTTACTTTCAAGCATCATGTCTCATGTCTTCACTGTTTGAACATGAACTTAAAGGTTGGTACAATAGTCGCATACCCAAAGGAAAACCCAAGCCAAGTTTTAGACAAACTTTGATCTTTGGTTATTTTAAACTATGGTCTTTGAGTCTTATAGATGAAAAAATACATAGTGGTGTTTTTTGTTGTATTGTTGGGGGTTTTTTGTTTGTTTTGGTTGGTTGGTTGGGTGGTTGGTTTGGTTTTTTGCAGGGGTTGGTTTTGGGGTTTTTTGGTGGGTTTTTTTTGTTAGTTTGTTTGTGTGTGTGTGTGTGTGTGTGTGTGTGTGTGTGTAGTAGAGATGTGAGTTATGATCCAAACTTAGACATATGTTCAAAGTGCTGGGAAAGAGATTATGCTGCAAAGAACAACTATAGATAACAATTTGCTCTAGGACTCTTTCTTTCCATATTTATTCAAAGTCCACTTGCAAATCACAAACTCATCAGATATGGTCAGTATTTAGAGGCACTCAGCTATATTTCACTAAAAGAATTTACTTGAGACCATTCATGTTTTTTATATTTGACATTTTTATTGCAATTGTTACCTGGTACTGTTTATGTTACCTGAGTGGATGAGTGGTCTAACACATCAAGCACAAATACTTGTACATGTGTACATCCACAGACGTTTCCTTGAGTAAAATTTCATTACTTAATCAGAATATGAAAAAGTGCATAAGCAAAACTGAAATTATTTGAGGTCCTTAAAATATTCTCTGAGTACTTTGCACCAGTGCAATGAACTTTCAGAAGAAAGTGGACTGATACATCAGAAACTTATGATGTCCGCTTCTCTTTTACACATCATTTTTCTAGGTGCTATGCTGCACCTTTTACCTATTGCTTCTCCATCTGTTTGTATGTAACTTTGTAGTTGTCAAATCCTTCTGTCACCAGAGCTTTCTCAGACTTTTTCTTATGTCTGTTTTCTTCCCATCCTGACCACTCCAATTCCAGATTATTCCAGTCCCACAGGCCCTACATTTAGAAAACTATGTAAATTGTGAAAATTAGGAGGCATATGTGCAAGTCCCCTTGCTGTAGCTACACTATGGAGTTTTGCTCATCTGAAGTCCATTTTTCCACTGCAGATGTCCAGGGCACCTGAATGAAGTACTTCATGACATGAAGCACTATTTTCACTATGTGTACCCACAGCACTTCAGGGGCACCAAAAGTTCTAACCTTTATCTCTGAATCTTTCTGCATTTCCTCATGGTTAGAGGGAATAGCACTCAGCCTGTCCTCTTATATAACATACAGTGATGATATTGGAAGCAGACCTGTAGACATGCTTATATATTCAGGTGTTTGTTTGTTTACTTCTAATTATGCAAGTTGGATTGCTAGGAGCAACATATGCCTCCCTTCTCAACTAAAAGATTCATGAGGTTGTTAAATGAAAGTACAGATCTAGGACTAGAACAAAAATAACTATGGGGTGCATTGCCTTCTGGTTTCTAGAGTGATTTAAATGGCCTAATCTTGTTTCATTAGCGTGTTGATTTCTCCTTATTCCTCCCCAGACTTACCATCATATATAGAAAAGTGGATTATTCAGATCTTAAATAGCATGGCATGAAAAGAGAGATAAGTATGCACAGCAGTACTGCCACTTTTAACTTGCTGAAAATCCTTAAGTACTTTGCAGCTGGAAGCTTTATAATTACTTGGTTGTAATCAAATACATCCTTTTGAGAAAGTATAACGCTTTTCCACATGCAGTGTCAAGCACTCATGACAACTGCACACCCTGTAAAATAATAAACATACCTGCACTGCCTGGACTGCTCAGTGTTCTCTACGGATAAGCCCTTTCTGGTCCCTGCGCAATTTAACACAAATTAAAATATATAGCATACTTTATCTATTATTGATATAAAAATAGATAAGCATTTATGTGAACAGTAAGACATCCCATTAACAAATCTTAATATCAAACTGAATAATTACTAAGTGTTAGGTATACCTGCCTGAAGCACCCTACCCTTTGATGTTTATTCTTCTGGTAATAATCCTAGTCCATCACTAAGAAAATAAATAGAACCATAGAATACCCTGAGTCGGAAGGGACCCACAAGCATCATGGAGTCCAACTCCTGGCCCTGCACAGGATACCCGAAGAGTCACACCTTGTGCCCGAGAGCATTGTCCAAACACTTCTTGAACTCTGTCAGGCTGGTGCTGTGACCACTTCCCTGGGGAGCTTGTTCCAGTCTCCAAACACCCTCTGGATAAAGAACCTTTTTCTAATATCTAATCCAACCCTCCCCTGACACAACTTCATGCCCTTCCCTTGTGTTCTGTCCCTAGCCACCAGAGAGAAGAGATTGGTGCCTGCCCCTCAGCCTCCCCTCGCAAGGAAGCTGTGGACTGCTATAGACCGCAATAGACCACAAACTCCCTCAGTAGTTTTCTTGAGTTTTCATAAAGGGTAGTTGATTTTTGAGAATGGACAGCAATCTGCATTCATTTACATTCCAGCTCAGCCTCCCAGAAGGCGGCAGGCGAGCTGGATTAGCAGCAAGCATCCTCATGGGAGTCAGGATGGCTGGAGGAGAAAGATGGCACACCTTGCTCCTCAAATTTGTAACAGAGCTCTTCAGATGCCAGATTTGCTCTTGAGATGTATTTTTTTTGGTAGTTCTACTCTTTTATCCGTTTCAACCTGACAATGTTCCTTTGTGGTAAAGGACATAGATCAAATCCAAGAAATTCCTAGCCTCTTCAAGAAGAGGAAAAGATGAATCTTTATTTAATTTTTTCTTAAATTTGCTCTCTTTAAATATTCTCTCTTTACGTACATATTTTTTATTGCATAACACACAGTACTTGAGATCATTTTTTATTTAAAGGAAGACTTCATAGTGAATCCACCCACAGCTGACAAAGATCTCTTAATAAATAAGAAAAAGAAGGAACTGAAGGAATTAAGAAACAATGTATTATACTAGTTAGTACACATATATATCTCAAAGTTTAGCTGGATAATTTAGTCAGAAATGGGCAGAAATTATTGTGTGACATTAGGAGCAAAGAGAAGGAAAGAATCCCATCATTTACACAGAGTTGATGAATGAAGTATTAACTGTGCATAAATTGTATAAAACTGGCCAGGTAAGTTAACAAAACTTGGCAAAAATAATTCAATTCATGTTCGAATTGTACAATAAAAACAAGCTGGTGCTGTTCAAACTGGTAATAAAAATACACATAAATATTCCTAGACTCCCAGCAAATAAAAGATTCCAAGTGTTCTGGCCAAATCTCAGTCCCATTCTGTTTTATGCAACACAAGTGAATGCTTCTGTAGTGATACAATTTTTTTTTGTTGTTATTTAGTTTTCATGGTCTCTGATCACATCTATTTATTTTCTATTATGAAAAAAAGCCTCTTAAGAAAATTACTTAGAATCATAAAATGTTAAGGGTTGGAAGGAACCCTAAATATCATCTAGTCCCAACCTCACCTGCCATGGGCAGGGACAGCTTTCACTAGACCAGGTTGCCCAAGGTCCTGTCCAACCTGGTCTTGAACACTTGCCAGGGCTGGGGCATCCACAACCTTCCTGGGCAACCTGCTCCAGTATCTTTCCACCCTAACTATAAAGAATTT
The DNA here is from genome assembly GCA_013397755.1 of Cnemophilus loriae. Classification (NCBI taxonomy): domain Eukaryota; kingdom Metazoa; phylum Chordata; class Aves; order Passeriformes; family Corvidae; genus Cnemophilus; species Cnemophilus loriae. The sequence continues at coordinate 1,657,262 of VZTF01000380.1, read as the reverse complement.
CTTTCTAATACCTAACCTAATTTTCCCCTCCTTTTGTTTGTAACCATTACTCTCTGTCCTATCACTACAGTTCCTGAAGAGTCCCTCTCCAGTTTCCTGGTAAGCCCCCTTCAGACACTGGAAGGTCTGTGAGGCCTTCGCGCAACGTTCTCCAGCCCCAACTCTCTTGTCCGCCTTTGTGGGAAGGTGCTCCAGCCCTCTTAACAACTTCATGGCCTTCCTCTGGACTTGCTCCAACAGTTTCATGTCCTTATGCTGGGGATACCAGAACTGAACACAATACTCCAGGTGTGGTGTCACATGAGCAAAGTAGAAGGGGAGAATCACCTCCACCAACCTGCTGACCACACTCCTTATGATGCAACCCAGGATTCCACTGGAGAATCTTTCTGGGTTGCCAGCGCACGTTGCTAGCTTACGTTGTGTTTTTCATCAACCATCACCCCCAAGTCCTTCTCCACAAGGCTGCTCTCAATCACTTTTGTGGCCAATCTGTAGGTATGCCTGGGATTGCCGTGACCCAGGTGTAGGACCTTGCTCTTTGCTTCGTTGAACTTCATGAGTTTTGCATCAGCCCGTCTCTCAAGTGTGTCAAGGTCCCTCTGGATGGCAGCCCTTCCTTCCAGCGTGTCAACTGCCAGTCAGTGACACCACTCAGCTTGGTGCCTCAGTGAAATTGCTGAGGGTGCACTCAATACCACTGTCCATCTCGCCAGCAAAGATGTTGAACCTATAGGGATCTAGACCAGGCATTATGTTTCCAAGGGCTCGCAGAGACAGCCATATGTGGCAAATGTTACATTATAAGATATTCTGTGCTATGTCAGCTCATCACCTAATTCAGAAGCAGCTTAGTATTATTTCTTCATAACAATTAGCTGACATGTTCATAATACAATTGAAATATTGAAGAGGATACTGTCCTTTTGTTTGAACTGATGGTTTCAGTTAAAGGCTTGTGTATTTCCCAAAACATCCAGTGCCAATCACTATCAGTGAGATATATTTAGGTTTAATAAAATATCGCATTCAATTGTGCCATGTGATATTAATATAACAAGGGATATTAACTTTTGCCTTGTGTGATGCACACATTTAATTGTTATCATATGTACTCCATCCTCAACATATCCCTGGCAGGATTCTTGTCACTTAAAATCTGCCCCGCTGTCAGAAGGAACCACCCATCATTTTATTTATTTGCTTGGAGCATCTTCTGCTGCTTGGGGTGGGGGTAGGCTCTGTTTGCTTTGGACAACTCAAACATCTTCCACAACCTGCTTGCTCTGTTGTAGTGAGGAAGAAAGTGCTTGTTAAGTTCAGAGGAGACATGTCCTCAGCCATGGACAGTGAGGGGCTGCTTCAAGAGCAGTACCAGGAGACAGCCTGAAGCACACACAGCAAAAGAGATGGAGCATTCCTTACAAAGTGTAACAGTGACAGCAGGCTGAGAATCGTCCCTTCCTCTTCTTCATAGCTGCTGTGACATGAGATCCACAAACAAGGACAATATGGTGCTTTTTGTGAATTTCTTCTCCGTTGCGACATGGTGCAACTAATTAGGCTTCTTTCATCTTAGGGAAGTTCTGAATGATTTTTCCTGTGATACACTAGAGACTTGAAACACTTCAAAAAGCAAGAAGGTAAAGCAAGAAGCTGGGGCATGTTATATGAGGATACAATAATTACAGACCAGGGTTATAGACGAGGTTTTGAGAAGAAAACCACCAGAAGATGAGGAACTAAAGTAGAGCAAGGATACACTAGCTGATGCAGCTGGAGACAAACTCCTCTCAGATTCTGAAACTTTGAATTTTACTTTTTCTCCCTTTCAAGCTGCATGAACTTGTGCTTTTTGGGAGTAGAGGGAGACGTCACACAAAAAGCACCACTTGCAAGAATCTCACTCAACACATTTTCATGAAAGAAATTAACCAGAGACCCTGTTAATTACTTACAGTTCTTGGAAGAAGCTATATTGGCTGCCTTCCTGGTTCCACACATATTGCCTTTATTAGGCGTTATACAGCAAGTGAATCATACATGACAGGGCTGGTCTGGCTCTAATATTTTGAGGTTATCTGGTCCTATTTAGTGATGTTCCCTAGAGATCCAGATGTCCCCAAAGCCCCTCATGACAGTGAAGAAGGAAGAGAACTCATCTCAAATGGACTTCTGTTCTCTGCTACTCATCTCTCTTCTTTGTCTAGATAATATTGCAATCCAACTAGAGAAAATAGAGATGGAGAGAAGATTAACTGGTGTCCTCATTCATTCATTTCATCCCAGATTTCAGCAGGATCATCCACTCTAAAACCAGTAGAGCATCATCAAAACAGAGTAAAAGAGTGTCTAAGGTTAATTCAGAGAAGGGAAATGACAGACTTCAGAGAGATTAACACCATTTTTTTTTCTTTTAATTGTCAATGAAAGTTGTTACAAGCAAAAGTCTAGACTGGTCATAGAGGGTATGAAACAGAAAATATAGGATATGTGTGATGCTTTCACATATGAGATCACTGCTTTCATTCCAGATTAGCAACTTTTGAAGGATTCTGGGTAGCTCAGGTTCCTCAAGTTATTTTGGAGAATTGAAGGGTTTTGTAAAGTGTTCATGACTTAATGAACCACAGCTTTAAAGTTAGTGTTGAGAGGCACTTTTGACTACCATATTCTGAGAGTTGACCAGTGAATATTTACAGACCCATTCTGTTTTAAAAGAGCATTAACATTTCATACCCTTCTCCCTCCCTCTGCTTTTTTTTCTTGTTCTTCAGTAGTTATCCCTTTTCTTATTATGATCTCCCGAGAAACAGTATGGCAGCATTTCATATTGAGTCATAGTAGGTCATTTCATATTCAGTCTAAGTAGGAATCATCCCCAGGGTGGAAAAAAAATTCCAATCAAGGAGAAATTTACTTCAGGCCTTGCACAGACTAATCTTATTTAATCTGGTAAACTGAATTTGTGAGCCTTCTGGAGGCTTTTCAAAGGTAGATGTGTAAGGAGCAATTATTTCCTCCCAGAGAACACGCAAAGGAGAAACAACTTTCCACTACCTAAAGCCCAAGTGCCTGGATGGAGCACACAGATGGGCTCAGGGCATCTGGATAGCTCAAATGAAATTTCCATGGGAATGAAGTGAAAGAAACTGAAGGTAAAGAAAGGTGATAGCACTTTCTTTTCCTTCTAAGGTGTGCACAGAGTAATTTATATTTGAAGTCAGAACAAGGCAATACTAATAATGTTTCATTCATGATGACTGTGAAATTCAGAGATGGCACTTTTGCCGGGAATACATTTATCCATGTTAATGAAGTTCTTTATCACGGGTTGCATGAAGTATTTACTCATGTTCTGGGATGGGATGTTGCCCTGTCTAGGTAGAGACATATTTTAGAGTTGTTATTCACATAGCAAAGATAAAGGACTGAAAAAAACAGGATCAAAATTACCGCTGCTTAGAGTGCTTTCCTGGCTTGAATCCACAATGTTAGAAAGGACTCCAAACTAAAAAACAGGTGCACTATGTCCAAAGGCATTTAGGTGCCTAATTGTCTGTGAAAACAGTACGAGCTGTTGAAGATCTTGACAAGTGTGATTAATCTTAAAGGGACGCCACATTCTCCTGCATTCTTGCATCTTCTCCTAAGCCACGACCCAACATAGCCCATACGACCTATCCCACTGGCGGCTGAATTATCATTCAGATAAGCTATGTGCCAAATGTTCTGCGTCAACAGTGTGATACCATGCTTTGTAATTCCCATTCAGAAAGGTGGCTTTGAACGGAAGTTATTAAGGAGCCATAAGTGGAATACTTGTGCTAAGTGAGTGTAGCTGGGGCAGGTCCAGCCACTGAAACTGAAGAAACTCAAGACCAGGAGTCAGTCACCAAGGACAGACCAGGCCAAAGCTCCAGATAGAAACGCACCCAGGAGAACTGGGAAATGAGGGCTACCTCAAACCAAAGAGCAAATCAAGAGCAAGGTCAGGAAATCAAAGAACTTGCACTGAAAGTTGTGGATAAATGTGAGCTAGGACTAGAGCAAGACAGTGCAGGTTAGCTGAGAGGCAGGAACTGTGCAGAAACAAAGGGGTAAGGCAGTGAAGTCAGTTTGTGGGACTGTACCTGAATCAGAAATGCATGGCATTCCTTGGACAGTCAGGAGTCTCAGGACACCAATCTCCCAGGAGAGTATTGAGCCAGCTCCTGGCTGCAGAGCTTGACCTCTTACTCAGGGCCTAAGAGAGGAGGATATACGTGTAACCTGACACAAGTGATCAGTTTGTTCATTAGTGCAGATATGTCAATTTACAAACAGGAATAATTCATACAATCACCAATTGGGACCACCAGATGTCTCAGGTTTCTTCTTTTCTGATTTATGCAACCGTGGATCGTGTTTCAGGGCAGGAATGAGGTTGGGGTATGTGACTGACTGTACCATCTCTCAAGCCTCCTTTGGCTCTGGGGCTGTGCTACAGCCCTTGGTGCTCTGCAGGCACTCCTGCCAGATGTGCTCACAGATCAAGACAAGCTTGTGTTCAGGGCTGCAAAGCAGAACAGTTTCTGTAGTGGTGATGACAAAGATATGGTCCTTGCTGTGAAGGAGATGGCCACCAGTTGTCTGTGTTTTGTCTCAGTGTGAGACAAAAGACATGGATTACAGTCATTCCTGAAGTGTGGCCACATCAGAAATAGAATGTAGTCATTAAATCTGTAGATTAAAAGTAGGTATAGGCTTCAACATCGTGCTGAATTAATGGCTCTGTAATTGCCAGGGGACATTAAAAGGTTAGCCTGTTTACATACAGCATACAGTAGAAGTCAGGCACTCACAGTGGAGGAAAGATGCAGCAACATCAATACGAATGTGCTTTACAGTGATATTGCTGGATAAATGCTATCTGCCGAAAATAACTATTTCAGTTTTAAAAACCAAAACAAAAACTGCATAACTAACTAACCTATGTTTAATGGCACAAAATTCTACTTTTACACCAAAGAATAAACATGCTGTGTATTTTCCATGTCAGATCAAGACCCTTTGCAGTTCTCACTAACCAAACTTTTAAAAAAAGGAAAAAAGTTGTTTAGAATCCAGAATGTCTCAGTTTGCTTACTCCTATATATGTGAAAGGAGTATGTGTGAAAAACAATCATTTATCAAACAGAAAATGAAACATTTCTGGTTTAAACATAAAGCATGTGATGAGAAAATAAAAATTATTTATGAAGTCAAACGACTTTTAAATCTTTAAATTCCCCACATACCTTCTAGGATTATAGTAACCTGTGGAAGGTCATTATAGTTATAAGGGAAAAGATTAAATAAGCACTTAAGCAGACATAAATAAAACGGACAGGTTAAAAGCTATTAAATTGAACAAGGCTAGAGGGAAACTTATCAGTGCTGTAAAGGAATCCAAACACAGAAGGAAACAAACACAATGTTGAAAACAGCTAATGGGAAGTAGCAACTCTGGAAGTACAAAATCTTATTAAGTCCCAAGTCACCCATACCAAAGAAAGCTCTTGGTCCAAAAGGACTAATAGGAAGAATATATTACAGGAAAACTTCTGTAGTGAGTTCAGAGTTTTTTCCCCAAATAACACAAAGCAGGAGATAAAAATTGCATTGAAATTATAAGACAATATGATTGAAAACTAGTAGCTAGAAGGTGGCCTAAGGGAACAGCCTGCTATGGTGTTTGCTTCAGCCAATGCTCAGCTGGAGGGCCATATCCCTTCCTCTGACACAAATACCCATCTGCTGAGGGAGAAAAACAGGAGTCTGAAAAGAGGCCTTGAAAATGGAGTCTGCATTCTTCCCACAAAAAAGTCAGAGTGAAGACAGGCAACACTTTCTGACTTAGGAAATAGTGAAAGACAGTGTACACATATATATATATATATATATATATACACATATACATAAATATATATGTCAGCCAGTCATTTGGATCAGGAGAATGCAGGGAGAGATATGCCTGTGACAGAGGTGTTGGGGGGGCAATGGAGGTGCAGTGGCTGCTGTGTCTCTTGGGCCATGACTGGAAATGTAGCTTGGTCTGTAAACCAGCAATTTCATTTCTCCAGGGAAAAATAAATCGGCAATTTGTGAAGGAAAAACATATAATAAAAAAGAAACAGGATCTTTTAGTTATTGTTGGGGGGGTAACTAAATTTCTAGAGGTGTAGCTTCACTGAATACACTTCGGGATGTTTTTGCTAATAAAGCTTTTAAAATGAGGGATGGATTATATTCCAAGTATGGATATTTCTAAATATGTCTGGGTTTATATATTTCTCAATATTTCTATTTTTATTTTTCTGACTTTTGCCTGTACAAAATATAAACAAAACCATTCTTAACTAGTTCTGTATGCCCCAAAGAGACAAAAGTATGCATACTTTCTAGGGAATGAAAAATAACATACTATTTTTTTAGGAAAAAAATTAATTAAACACAGAATCAATTAAAAATGCCATGGAGGTCACCACTAAAAATGTACATGCTGGTGTCATGCAAAGGTATCTCTGCAACTCTATTCTCTGTTTCAAATGCTTCAATCTGCCAAATTTGGATAAATATTGACTTTTAATGGCATCTGATGTACCAACAGGCGTAGATGCTGCTTAATTCAACAGCATCAGTTAAATGCAGGTCATTGCATTAATTAAGAGTGCATCTGTTATAACTCATCATTTTGTTCTCCCTAATTTTAATAAGCAATTTTGCCAGCATGCTTACTGGAAATATTACAACATCTTCCTGCACTGAGAAAATGCACTGGACCTATTTATCTGGTTCAACTGTATATTGTTTAAACAAAGGGTCAAACCAAAGGCTTGCCACTTTGCCCAGAAGACAGATCTAAGATTTGCCTTAAGATTACAGCATATCTGCAGGAGGGAGAATACTTTTCCACAGCTCACTTAAGTCATCCTGGGCAAAAGGAGTACCAACACCAAAGATGCACCAAGGAATGACAGCCACAGCCACTGAGAGTGAATAACCTGAGATTGAGGACGAGGAGGCATCCTGATTCTATTTTCTGTGCATGCCAAGATTTGACATGTAGTTAACCCAGCTGGGCTAGGAACCCAAACAGTGTAAGAAAAGCAAACTCAACTCAGGCAAAGAATGTTTTGTCCTACCTCAGATTTAGCCCTCAGGTGATCAAGCACTGCATGCTTTTAATTTTACCAGCTAGGGATATTTTTTTAAAATGTTCAGAGAACAAACGTATCTGAATATTGAGCATGACACAAAATGTCATGAATGCTTAAAGTTGCTGGTCCTCCAGCTCACGCAGGAAGATGTGAAGGAAAGAGAGGGTGTTTTGTCAGACCCAGGGTGAGAATGTCCCTGCATAAACAAAGGGCCCGGGATTGGACATCGTCTTAGGGAGGGGGGGGCGAAGCGGGGGAGCGGGAGGGTGTGAGGGGGAAAGAGCGGAGCTAGCTGTGCCCGCCAGGTTGGGGAGACGGCGGGCGGCAGGGAGGA
>VZTF01000380.1:1603815-1649482 GCA_013397755.1 Cnemophilus loriae | reverse complement strand
CAGCCCCGTCCCGCACCGCCGCCGTCCCGCACCGCCGCCTGCCCGCCCAGCCCCAAGCGGGGATCTCGGCGGGGCCGCCGCACGCCTCGGGGGAGCGGCGCGTCCGAGCCCCCGCCGCCCGCGGGGTGCTTGCAGGGGCACGGAACGAAATCAGCGAGAGCGGCGCCGGGGTCTGGCTGCCTTGCTCCGAGCGCCCTGGGAAGTTACCTGGATGGCCAGGTCCCCGAGCGTTTGGAGCGTCGTGCGTCGCGTCCCCATGCTCCCTCTCAAACGAAAGACAAACCAGAAAAAAAAAAAATTTAGCTCGTGCTTGAAACCTGTGCCCCTTTGTACCTTTCTTTCTTTGCTTTGGGTTAATGATGGTTTGTGATTATGAAATCCCACGAGGGATCAGCTCCAAGAGCGAATAGCATTACTTTAAGTCATGACTTGGAAATATACGTGTGTATATACATACACTCGTTTTCTACTGCCTTGAACTTGGGGTTTAACAAACCCACGTCTGTCTGACAAGGAGCTCCGGATTGACTTTCTGCTAAAGTTAAGGAAATATTTGTGCTTCCACAGGTCTTGCAGAATTGGAGGCACAGGTCTTACAAAAAAATTGCAGTGGCATTTGGCTGAACAGCTCTTATTTTTAGCACGCTATTGTGAAAGTGGTTATATAACTTTTGGTGGATTTTTGAGGACAAAATTAACAGCTCATAACAAGTTAAACCTNTTTTTTTTTTTCCCCTCTGAAAGACGAGACATAAACAGAATGAAATCCCAGTGAGTAGGGTCAGGTGAACTTCAGCCCAGTGATAGAGATTCCCTGAGAAAAAACCCAAGGCTGTGAATCCCATAGCCCTCTCAACAATCATGAAGCAGCAGGTGCAAGACCAAGCAAAGTCAGCTCAGAGCCCCAATTAGGAAGTTGGTTATCAGGCTGCTTCAAGGCTATTTCTTGCTAAACCAGGGTGAAATCAGCAATCACTTCGGAGTCTTGTCTTCCCACCCGTGCAAATACAATACAGATGCTGTGTTTCCTTAGGGGATTAGATTGTTTCTTGAACTTCAAGAAGTACACACAGCCTGAAGTATTTGCTTATAAGGCTTGATGTATTTTAATGCAGATGCTGCACTTGCAAAATTGGTTCCTGCTTCCCAGGCTGGTCTTTCTTCATTACTTGCAAAAATTGAAGAAAAGTAATACCCTAAGATTTTAAAAAATCCCTTCAAGAAAGTAACTGAGTGGAACAGCAGTGTGCTTACACTGAGAGCCAGGACCTGAGGGTACTGTGACAGTGTTCAGGCTCTGAGTAAGTGGTCTTTCTCTCACTTTCATTGCATGGTCCTCATGAACTGCTGTCATCCAAGTGAAATCCTAAATTCTAAACATCTGTGATTACTGTGCAGCTGAAAAGAGAGGACTGTTTTGCAAAATCTCTGTTGTAGGATGAGCAAGAAACCTAGCAAGTAGGATTTTGCCTTCTCACCTCTCTTGCAGCCCGCTGTTCGGGCAGATCTCTTGTGTGCGGGCAGGAGGTGTGTGTGTGGTAGCAGTGAGTTTTGCTCCCTCTTCCATTGCAGTATGGCAAGTAAGTAAAAGATGTGTCAATGTAAAGCATCAGTAAGACCTCCACAAGAGTACCACAAAAATAAATGCTGTTAACTCAAGATTTTGAGCTGATTCATTTTGCTGAAATACATTCTTTTTTTTTTGTCTTTCAAATAGACTGTGCATGACTTTCGATGGGCAATAGAACAAATATATGAAAAGTTGAAGAATTTAACTGTGGAGATTTTTTTTTTCTTTTCATAGTATCAGATGAGGATAAAAATTAATAATTGAAGTACCTACTGAACTGCATCCATTAATTGGAAAATGCTTGGTTTCAGTCACCTTTTGTCAATGTCTATGAAAGTGCAAATCTCAGAGATCCAGATCATCTTTTGTAATAAATAGTCCTGTTTGAGTTTTGTTTAATAAATCTGGTAACTGGTTTAATTCTAGCGCTACTGCTAAAATCATGTAATAATTCTAACCCAATCATCAAAAACTGGGAAATTCCAATATGGGATTGCTACAGTGGTATTTACCAATTTCTGATCTTGAGTTAAAATTGTTTCAATGAGCAGTTCCAACTTACTGAGTAAGAATGGAGTGGTTCAAGCTACTGTGCAGGTTTAGTGACATCTGAAGAGTATCTTCAAGAGTGGCACAAAAAAGTCTTTCCCTTCACTCACAGATGCTCTCGGGTGTGGTTGTGCATTTATAGTGTTGCGGTTTGTGTCAGGAGTGGGCTTTTGACGGCCATCCTTCAGTTGTTCCACTTACTGTCCATATCCATGTACCTCGTGGTGGTCCAGCTGGATTCCTTTAAGATGGATCTAAACTAAAAGATGTGCTAGAGTTGTTGATGGAAATACAATCTGTGGGACCAGATCTAGCCTGAAGTAAAACCGTATAAAATACATACAGCGTCTTCTGTGCCTAAAGGTTTTGCTGTGCCTGTCGGTTCCTGTTGGGATGTGCTAGCTGCTGCAGTAGACCTGGTCCATTTGCAGCATGCTGTTACTGAGGTACCACGCAGTCTGAAGCCCATACTAGCCGTCTTTCCCAGGGGTGTGGGCTAGTACCTGCTACTTGCACCATTGCCCACGTATGTGTTACCAAGAAACTGCTGCTCAGCTGGAGAGCACAGCCCTGCAACCCACCGGGGCTGTCCTGCTGAGATCTCTTCAGTTCGAAATGAAGATGGCTAATTTTTTTTTATTTTTTTTTTTTTCTAGTCCGGCATGTGATAGCAGACTAGTTTTTGAGTGGGAACTTCGGATAGTGTAGCCTTGTGCTTGTCTGCTGGCTGTGGACACAGCAGTTGTGTTTAGGAAAGGACAGCTGGTGCGTCTTCATGGTTGTTTGCCTGTCACTGGCCATGGCCCTTCTGCGTATGAAGGTCCGTAAGGCTGTTTATTTTCCTCGTTGCGTTTGGGAGTGGTGACAAATGTTGGCTTGAAACTTTAAAACAGTCATTTAGAAGTGCTGCACTGTGTTCCCTGGGCGCAGCGTCGTGGCTGACTGCACCTCCCACAGGGCACCAGAAGTATCGCTTGGGAGGAGCTCCTACCTGTGGGGGTAGTTGCTGGGTTCTAGCATATGATGAGAATCATGCTCTGATCGTGGAGTCTGTTTGCCTCACGCAGGGGGGAATGTTTAAGGGGAGATACTTAGAAACATCCACTTAAAACTTCAAGCTTGATTAAAACATGTTTTTTCTGCTGTTTTCACTGTAAAGGGAAAAAATTTCCATTCTCTGTTTTTTTGTGATTTGGCTGGCTTCTTACAGTTTCATGTTTTTCTTTAGTTTGCTTCTTTGGGGAAAATGATTTTAAATTGAAAAATGATTCTGTTAATTAAAAATTATCGCTTTTATGAAAGCATTTCTTAACTAAAAATATATTATTGGAGCAATTAGGGATTATATCCTTCTTTCACTTAGAAACAGAAGATGGTTGTCATTGCTGCAGAAGGTGGAGTTCTTACCCACTCTTCAGTTTTACATGCATTTCCGTTAGATCATGATGGAAATGGTAGGACTGCATGCTTGATTCAGAGATTTTTCTTGTCCTGAATCACTGTGAGTGCTCCAAGACTGCTTTTAGATTGCAGAAAATGTTGTGCTATGCGGAACAATAGGAAGTGAAAAGCAAGAGAGTGTTTCCTTCTCACATGACAGTATTTCTGTTACAAGAAGTTGTCTGCTCCAAGTCTTACTTCAATGCATAGCTTCTCTGTGGGATGAAGTAAAGATTTTAACATGAATTGTGTAGATGATGATATGTCACTTGAAACCACGGTATTTCTTGTTCTCAATGCATTAAGCCTTTTATTATCAATTTTAAGAAGATTTTTGAAGCCTGTTTCAGAAAGGGAAGCAGACCATAAAAATCTGTCTCACTCCAGGATGTTAAAACAGAGGGCAGTCCATCTTTCAATATCTGGTGTGATACAGTCATGGCAACTTCAGTTGTAACCTGTCTTTCTCAAAAAGTCATCTTACAGCATCTACTTTTAGCATTATTTTTTTTCTTCTGTGCTTGACAATACTTATCTATGACATTCTGAATATTTAGTTCTTTGCTGCTGCGCAAATAATATCTTGAAGAGTTATAATGGTGTATTTTAGACCAGTCATAAAAGTAAGGGGAATTTATTAAGGTCAGTTTTTTATATAGACCATGCTGCCATATAGAATTGGTTATACTGTAAACGTGTGTTGTATATAGAAATATGCATGCTACTGTCTTTATTACAAGATTTTTAGAGAAAGAAAAAGGGTAAATTTATCTCTCCTTCCCGACAGTTTTAAAGTCATTGTTGCTTAGGAAGTGAGTATTTTAAGAAACCATAATTTGCAATGAAACTTGAGGAAATTAAAACTGTGATATATTCAAGTAGAGAAAGACTCATAAAGATTTTGTTTCTGTCTATTTTGTGTTAAGGAAGTGGGAGAAGTAAAATACACTCTGAAAGGAAAATATATTATTTACCCTCCAAATTTCATTTTGGAACCAGTTTTTATTGAGTGTGATGGGCAGTGCACAAATACAACATCAGACGGTGGATTTAATGCAATAAATCTTAAAAATTTCCTGAATTTTTAACATCTCTTAAGACTTGGAAACAACACTTGTGCAGCTCATGCAGAATGCCTTGTTGACCTTGTGTTGTACACTTATTGGAGTTGGAAAACTGTGTTGAGCTGATCTAGAGCTGAATTAGTTGCCTGTCTCTGTTTTCATTCAGTTTTGTTGTGGATTCCAGCCATGTCTCATCTATCCTATTACCCTACTTAAGTGCTGTTATGATAATGCTGAAATAGACTGATATTATACAGTAGTGCTAACAAAAAGACAAACAGCATTGTAAAAATTCTCCATGACTATTTCTGGCATGAAACGGCAGGTTTTTTCCCTGGTGCAAATCTCAGACCTAATCTCATTTCCAGTGAGGCCAAAGCACTAGCTTGGCTTAGAGTTAAGCGAGATCTTGCCCATAAATCTGGCCAGTCTCCATTGAGATAACATCTGGAAAGTTGTCACTTAAAAATATGTGGGAGAGCTTGGGATAGGGGTGTAAATAGTGGGTCAGAGCTGCTATCCAAAAGGAAAAGGAAGCTCTCAGATATCAGACATCCTTGCTCTAGGCATGTTCTTTGTTATGATCTGTCTATCGTTTGTCCATTCCTGTTCTGTCAACATAATTTGGAGCTCAGTGTCCTTTGTGAGGAACAAGTGGAGGTTGACAGGCAAAGAAGATGGGAATATGTGAACAAGTTGCATGACTTCATGGATGCATCCAGTAAAGTCTGCTAATAAAGAGAGAGATGGCTATCACTTGTATTTTGATTTAAATTGTTCTCTGGCTGACACCTTTTGGATTACTACACAGAACGGATTTATACTAAGCACGTTTGTTGACTTTGGTCTACATTCTTCATTAATGATGTCCATGGAAACGTTGCCTGATTGATTCTTCAGAGAGAACAGCTTTTGCTGAGATAGCCTGAAGAGTGACTACTTACAATCTGAAACAAATTCTAAGCGTCTTGGGTTCCATGTAGGCAGAGGAAGATTGTTCATCTGTCTCTTTAATACTTCCATTCCTTACTGAAGCTGAGCCTTCAGTAAGGTCATAGCTCAGAACTTGTGGCTTCTTAATGGTAGCTGAAGCTGAAGATTCAAATGTCACAGAAACTGGTTATTAGGAATATTTATTATTTTGTTCAAAAATCACAGAAGATACGTGAAAATAGCACCATTGTGTTCCACTTTTGATGTATGTAATGACCCTTCTTCTATAGAAACCCTGAAGCAAACAAGGCAAATGCACACAATTGGAAATTGAGCTAGTTTATGTCACCTGAAACTGTTTTGCTTTCGGGTTCCCAGAGTCCCTTCAGTCACTTACATAAAGTTATTCAACAACTCAGTCTAGATTTTTGGGTTTTTTTGAACTGTAAGACAAATCCTACCTTTGTCTACCGTACATTCCTCTCAGATGAAAAGAGGCTTTAAATACAAATTGTACGATAATAGATCCCATTTTCTTTTCTTTACCTAGTATTTTTAAAGTTGTCTGCACTTGATGCCCTTTCTTCTCAAAGGAGCATTGCAAAAGCTCCTTCACAAACTACAGTCTACTATTTTCTGAATTCTAAATCCAAAATTCCAGTTGCTTTTTTCTTCAATTCAGGTAGACTGGTTCCAACTAGAAAAATATTTTTCCGTTGGTGTTTCAGTAGCTGACTTTAAAAATATGATACATGCAAACGCTATTTTGAGTACCTATCAGAATTTGCCAGTCTTCTCTTTATAAAAATAGCCATGGTTTTTTTCAGTCCAAAAATACAATATTTTGTGAAACTTGTTTCTTTGGAAACAAGTTTATTGTGTTATTCCAAGTTGAGCCTAATTATTTTCTGGACATCTCTAGGGTTTCTTTAAAAGAAGCGTATGATATTACAGGAAGAATGTTCCTCTTGTTTGCCAGAGAACTGTACTATGTTTACTATAATAAGATTAAAGGAAATTTGAAAGTCAACGCTAGCTCAGTGGGAAACTGATAAACACACGTTGTACTTGCAGGAACACTCTGCCCAGTAGTATTAGGAAATTTATCACTATTTATTTAGCAGCTCAGACTCTCTATGACAAACAGATTTGGTGTCCATTTGAAAGTACACCAGATGCTAAAAAAACTTAACAATATGGATGTGATTTGCGGAATCTGAACTGTTACCCTGGCATAGCCATCTCGTGTGGCTTAGGATTGGGAATCTCATATCATAGTCTCTCAAAATAAGGAGTCTATATCTTATGGATCCCGTTGCTTTCCAAAGACTGTGGTTTGATTTCTGGCACTTCTGGTTAGGTCAGCTATTACAGCCACAGTCATAAACAGCAATTTTCAGAATTTGAGCAAGCTAGACAAGGGTGTAGCTCCTTGGAAAAGTTATTCTGGAAGAGGTAAAACCAGCAATATCTCTGGATCCGTGTCTAGCGTTGGCAGACTTTACTCTTGAGAAGCAATGACTGTCCAGTCTCGTATTTACTAATGTTTGTTTATTTGTGCCTTGGCCAATGTTTCAACTAGAGAGTGAATTCTGGAGAAAGAAAAGGCCGCAGGGATGACTTTTCATTCCTAAATTTGAGTTAAGAGGTCATTTTTACGTGGTCACAAATGCTGCTTACAAGTCAATAAAATTGAGTGAAGTAATTTTGCTATGAAATGCATGCAGGAAAGCTTTTTGGAAATATGAGGAGAAGAGGGGAATGTATAATCACATGGTGATATGTAAGCTACTATTGTAAATGTCTTCGTCCTCTCTAAAATGGCAGATCTCTTGCTAAAGTGGGCAGCTACTCACTTTGTTCTTCTGAGCGCCACAAAAGGCCGGTGGATTATTCCCACCATGTGTTTGTAATTAATAGGGACTGCAGGATGAAGTCACTATTGGTTATGGAAGCCACTGCGGTTAGCTGTTCATGCCGTGTATGGTAATACATTTATTTGATAAATAGGTGATTAGGGAAATTAGTTAATATCCACACTCCTCTCAACTATGAAATTTCTTAGAAACAAGCCTAAAAAGCAAAGATCACTCTTTGTGTGAAATTTATGGATTTGTATGCTACCCATGAAGTCACCTCAAAATATTCATTCCTTTTCCTGGTGATGTAAGATGTGAATGTGAGCACCTAATCTGCTTCAGATATTAAAGTCTGATGTAATTTGTTCAAGCTGTGGAGGAATAATCTCATTACTCTTGTGTTCCTCTCCCACCCCAAGTGGTCTTTAAAGTTCTGTGGAATCAGTGGAGATGACCTTTCTATGCCAGCTGAGTTATCGTTTCATTAAGGGCAATGCCTTTCCATTATGACCATGACTGTAGTACAGTCCCACATGTTGTGGAGTCTTTGAGACTTCCAGGAACCATGGGAATTTTTATTCTGGTTTTAGGTGATCTGTTCAGGCAGTAGAACTGCAAATGCATGGGTATGAAGCCCCTACCAAGGGTTTCCTGTCTCGAGGGAGTCTGCAATGTATCTAGCTCCGCTGGCAGTCCAGGCTTCAGGCCATAGCCAGGGTGAGTTCTTCTGCAGATCTGTCCTCGGCAAGTTCACCTGCAGATTGAGGAAATCTCTGTCTTTGTCGTTAGGTGAACCAGAGTATTGGCTGTTTTGGCTTTTCTGCTTAGCTTTGTTCACTTAAAGAGACAGACTACAATCAGAGTGCTTGCAGTTTGCGCCATTATATACAAATTGTAACTCGAGGCTACGGCAAGCTGCCAGCTCATCTCCCCACTCGGACGCCAGCTTCATTTACTCATATAAATAACTGGATAGCAGTCAAACATGATTGACTTAAGCTGTTACTTTATCTGAATGTGTAAAATATAGAGAGATGAGATGCTAATGCCATGCTTGTTGTTTGGGTTTTCTTCTTCCACACCAAAATTTAGATGTGTTTTTTAAGAACAGTGAAACTTACTGGTCATTATATTTATCATGGGTTTAGATTTATTGTCACTGTTTATAAAGCCACCCCAAATGAGTTGTTTTTTTGTTGTTAAATTAGAATCTGCATGGTTAGGCTTATATTCATTAAAGGGAGGCTTATCTTCTATTATAAAAGTGAACTGCAATTTAAGATTCTTTGGTTATGAAGTGCTCCAAATTAGATTTTTTTCACCAATATGTTTATTTTTCCTTTAAAAACATTCGAACACTGGCTTACTTTACTGTGATTAAGGCTGATGCCTTAATCTGAGCAACAGATACACTTTGGACTTCTAGATGCATGATAACGTCTACAGCAGTTAGTCACACAGTAGTGCTGATAGAATTTTTTGAGTGAGAGTCGTACTTCAGGGTTTAAGTCCTGTCTTTATACTACTTGTAAACCTTTCCTAAAGCTTCCGTGATGGCCTTTTGAGTTCAATTCATGGCCAGTGTTTTTTAGGTGACAGAATCTAACAGTCTCTGAAGTCTGTGTTGTGGTTTAGCCTTGTCTAGCTGCTAAGCCCCACACAGCCGCTCACGCCCTCCCTTACCTGATGGGATCGGGAGAGAGAATCAGAAGAGTAAAAGCGAGAAAACTTCTGGGTTGAGATAAAGATGGTTTAATAGGGAAAGCAAAAGCTGAACACGCAAGCAAAGCAAAACGGGATTCATTCACTCCTCCCCATGTGCAGGCAGGTGTTCAGCCATCCCCAGGAAAGGAGAGCTTCACCATGTGCAGTGGTGACTTGGCAAGACAAATGCCATCGCTCCAAACAGCTCTCCTGCCAGCTTTATATGCTGAGCATGTCACCATAGGGTCTTGAATATCCCTTGTGGGAGGTGGGGTCAGCTGTCATAGTTGTGTCCCCCCACTTCTTGTTCATCCCTAGCCTTCTTTCTGGGGTCAGATCAGAAGCAGAAAAAGCCTTGATGCTGTGAAAGTGCTGCTTGGCAGTAACTAAAACTTCCCTGTGTTATCAACACTGTCATATACAAAACAGCTGTATACCAGCTACTGTCAGGAAAATTAACTCTGTTAACTCTCCCTGCCAAAAGCATCACGAAGTGTTAATGGTCCAGACAGTATCCGTGTTTTGTTCTTCTGCCTGCAGCTGTGCCCATGTGATACCACTTTAGCTAGGCATAGGTCTAAACTTATAAACTAAAAGGATCATCCTGCCCTTGGCTCTGCTTCTGGCCATTAGGCTGTGTCTTAATTCTGTTCCAGCCTTTCTTTGTGCCCTCTGCCATGTCTGAAACGGTATACAAACAATAAATATGGGAAACTGGCTCAGAAACTATGCTGTAAGTGCTCAAAACACTGTATAACCTCTAAGTGATGAGGCTTGTAGGTGCAGACTCCTTGCATGATGTCTTGAAAACCCTGTTAGTACTGAGTGGCCTTAGTGGTCCAGGTAGACGGGCTTAGTTGCTAAGTGTGGAAAACCTTTAGATAAGATTGTTATTTAAGAGACAGCCTGGAGACCAGAATTCCCAAATCTTCTGAAATGACATGGGCCGATGAGAGTGGTGAGACCCAGGAGCAGCTTGCTCAGAGAAGCTATGTGTGTGCTGTCACAGTAAATGTTCAGGACCAGTTTAGATGGGGTTTTGACCAACCTGGTCTAGTGGAATATAGTCCTTGCCCATGGCAGGGGGATTGGACTGGCAGATCTTTAAATCTCCCTTTTAACCCAGACCATTCTGTGATTTTATAATGCTGTCATTGTTTGACCAGAACGTTATGGTTCACTTTATGAGCTGCAAAAACTGTTATTGTCATTGAGCACTTTAAAAGAAAGTATGAAAGGCTAAAGTGTTTCTCATATTAGCTGCTTATTGCAGTGAGATACATGTGCATGTAAGCAAATATGAATAGTATCTAAAAGATGTAGCTATGACCTTATGTGTAGATACAAAAAATTAGATGTTTTGGTTTCTGCAAAGCCTATAAGGATGTGAATTCTAATGCAGATTTGCACACATTGGATTAAATTCCTTGCACAGAGAGGGAGAACATTGTATTACTTCAAGACAATGCAAATACACTTTTATACTTAAAAAACCTAACACTTTTAACCATGCCTTCTAAACAGTGAGAATTTCACCACGGTGTGTATTGCTATGCTGTCTTTACTATTTAATGTTTCTAACCTGGGACATTCATATTTTTTATCTGTGGTTTGAACAAGGCCATCCATACCTGTAAAAAAATTTTACCGTAGTAAAAGAAAGAGATAACAATTGCTAATTGCCCTCGCACTTTTCTCTTTTGAAGCAGCATATCTAAATCCAAGTACTATAAAGTAGGGAAGAGAGGATTTGCTTCTGATAAATTGAATTATTCCATACATAGGTTGTTCTTGGATATTTTAGTTATACCTTTTTTGTGATTTTCACGGTAGTTGTGAGTCAACATAATATTTAAATGGAAACTTTCAAAACAGCTTTGTATCTACGTAGGTTTTATGATAAAACTTGTATCATTTAATTCTGAAATTATTCAATCAGCTTTTCCTGACATGCGTGTATTGTAAAAGTCAGAATTTATTTCAAATTTGAGTTAAACTACCTTAGGTGCTTTGAGACATGGAGTTAACCTGTCAAAGATATGTCCACTAAAGGGTTGACATGAACACTTCTGAACTTCATTCTTTAAGTCACCTTATTTATAGCAAGATAAATGCACTTTCAGCTCTACTTGCACAGAGTGGCGAAAGCATTCTTTGGGTAGCCTAAGTAATCTAAAATATATCTTATCTGGGAAACCTCAAAGGATCTATTTATTCAAGAAGTTAGGAAAATTTAAGGGATGTATACTTACAGCCTGGATTTCAGAATATACAACTGCTGCTTGCACATTTTAAGAGGACTGTTAATTTCTTTTAATTAAATAGAATGCTTTAAACATCATAAGCTATGTTTTCACAGAGTTTATAGGAAAGATATCATGCCATGTTGAAATTTATATAAGAACTTGAAAAGTACATTCAAGAAGAAAATCCAAACAGATTAATGCCTTTACGTAACTGAAAAAAAAGAGAAAAATGCAAATAGTAACAGAAATGAAAAGTGAGTTGAACTTTTCAGTAGTCTGAAGTTAAATTCCAGACTGTTTATGGCTTCACAGTATGTGTGGGTTCAACAAGGGTTTTGGGCTTTTTAAAGCAGGATTAATTAATTTAATCCTAATAAAAAAATTAGGATTTTTTTTTTTTATTCATTGCAAACTGTTCTGCTCACACATTCACTGTTTTTTAAAGTATTGTTACATGGCAATTTAACATGATTCCTAAGCAATACTTACAAGATGCATCTTTAAGTAAGTTACCTGGCTGTAAACTAACAATCTCTTAGGATATAATCTTTTTCTAGGAGTGTGTATATACAGCTTGCTGTTTTTAAGGCTTTTCATGAGAAGTCAAGTGGGAGTTACTCCTTCATAGACTTCCTTGGTTAGCGTATGTGAGGGAACTCATGTCTAACCACTACTAGATTTTATGTTGTGTAACCTTTACAAGTATTCATTGCATGTTAACTCTTGACAGATAAAAGTACTTATTCACTAATGACTTATCTTTGAAGGATGATTTACTTTGTCACTATTGAGTCATCTCCATGCTGTATTGAGACAGCAGTCTCTCTCCAGATCATCTTGTGGCATGCAGCTCTTGCCCTGATGCAGAGTTGCAGTTAGAGGTCTGCAGAAGAATGTGCAGGAGAAAAGGGAGAAAGACAAATGCTGGCTGAATCTGTGCTGAGGACAGCAATCCCTGGTGTCTGCAAGGAGAATGGTTTCACATTTGTAGATTTTGCTTGCCCCTGTTCACAGAGCAGCTCTGCAGGGCATAGTAGGGGAGCAGGGAGATGAAAGCTAAGTACTTAGCCATTTTTTCTTTCTCTCTTTTTGCTCATAGGATTGTGTTATTTTGCCACAGTAAAAAAAAACCAAGAATCTGGAATCACGGTGACATTGCTCCTCTGTCTCGGTCACCTTCTCATATCAGCTTACCCTTTACTTAAAATATGCCTGCTAGTCCAACGTTGCATATGTATATCTGACTTGCAATAAAACGTTGATTCATGCATAAGTTAATGAAAGGAGCATTTAGCTTTTATTCTGGAAATTTCAGCACAATCTCTGAGTAATTTAAGAAGAACTTAAGAAGAATCTAAATGTATCTGGCGCCTGTGGCGCTGCTTAGTTATGTGGCAGGTAAAAGTAGCCTTTGCCTTCTTTCCCCCCACCTATTTTCACTGTGCAGAAGACTGGCCTGTTAGGAAGGTCAAAGGAATTCTACGAATAACAATGCCTAGAGCGGTAGTTTGTGAGCATGAAGCCCCAAGCTTTTTGTTGGGCAACTTGCCTTAAACCTTTTTCTCAGAGTGCTTAAGTTTTCCTCTGCCTAATATTACAAAGGCTTAGAATTTTGCATGGTCCTTGCTCAGTGTGTGGATCTGTGAAGATAGATTAGCCTGACAGTCTAAATTTAGAGAAGCAGGAGGCTAATAGCTAAGGTAAACTGCTTTGTGGTTACCTGCCTAGGTGGCTTCCAAACAAAATGAAGTGATCTGTAGACTGAACTGCAAAGTATTATGGAAGTGCAAGTCCTGATTTTCCAAAACACATTTTTTGAATGTGAAACTGAGCAACCAGAATAATTCAGTAGAGGCATCACTCTCAGGACTCCTAAGAACTATTGAAGAACACAAAAATTAGATGTCCAGTATCAGGAATTCCAGAGGTAGGGCAGACGCCTGCACTCTTTGTGCTGCCAATAGGGAGTTGGGGGATTAGGCTTAAAGTGTACATAAGTTGGTGTGCCAAAGTGGGAAATTATTAAACTTCAGATAATGCTGAAGAAATGAGTGTTTACAGAGCCCTGCATCTCATAAGTGGAGGCTTCTGCAGAAGTGTTTGGGAAAAAAAGGTGGAAGAAAGATGAAGAAATGCTGCAAGATGCTACTTAGTGCTCCCATTTTTGGATATATCTGCTGAGATTTTCACTCTGCAAGGAAAAAGGTGCAACTGCAGGCTGGGGAGGATCACTATGAGGATTGAATGCATGGGTTAAATTACACTCTGGAGCTAAAGATGATAAGATCCTTGGAGCTATAAGAAGATGTAATTAGATCCACAGTACAGCTAGACACATTCTACCCACTACCCTCTACTGTCAAGCCCTCCCATAAAGAATGGCCCCTGGTGCCAGTATCCAGAATGTCACAGTTCAGAGCTGGTGAGCCTTTCAGGGGCTGTGGGATTTCCCAGATGCTTTTAAGGATCACTGAACATGACTTTACTTCAAGATGAGGAAGTCCTATATAACAACCAATTTTACAAGTCCAAAGTTCAGCTGGGAGCTGTGCACACAAAGGAATACAGATACTGAATTCTTCACTGATACTGTATTAGCCTTGCATGAGAAGAGATTAGGATCAGCCTTTCTTTGCTGAAATGATTTGCCTGGTACCGCCAACTGGCAGTAACTAGGTCCTTCCAGCCAGGAAACTTCCAAACAAGACATTTGTGTTATGAAGCCAACAAGTAATGCAGACATTGTGGGAAAGTTACCATTAGCTTCAGAAAAACAGTTATGTGTCACCATTGCTGAAACTGAACCTCATGACTTCAGATGATCTGATATCTCTGGTTTCTTCAGCTGGTCTGGTATCTCTAAAGTGAACCTTAAGCAGGTCTTAATTTGGTTCAAACCAGGAGTGTAAATCAATGGGGTGATTCCTATTATATTTATATATTTATTGCTTTAGAATTGCATGGCACTTGTGCCACGAGATACTTCTCATTTCTTTACATTTTCTCCCTGCAAAATTTGCATTACAGCTCTTTGTCCTTCTTCACTTACTTCAGTATTTTACCCACAATGGTCTTCCGTTAAGTTCTTGATAGATCCCTATACCTGAGGTCATGGAAAGAGAGAACGTTAGGAGATTGTTATCTGTGGTGTGTTGATACTAAATTATTGTGGGCTCAAACTTCTTAGAAAGGCATTTAATGGGAGACTGAACCATTCTCAGATGTCCTAAGTGAGCCTGCCAGGCGGCTTCACTGACTTGCATAAGCAAGAAAAATCAGAAAGCAGAAAGTTTGGATTACCTCTGGCTTGCAGAATTTCATTGGACTGAATGTCTTTAAAAAGAGGGAAATTGTCCAGTCTTCTAGACACTTTTGGGGGATACCTTTTTAGCTGTATTTTACGGAACCTTTTAAAATGCTAGTTCTCTTGTAAAGTCAAAGGCAGCTCTAGCCTAGATTAGGACTAACTAGGCTAGATTTATTTGGTGTGTCACAATAGGCAGGAAACATTCATCTTTGGAGTTTTCTTTTCCCTTGTCCAGTTTTTCCTCTTTATAGCAAGATGAAAAATAATTAATTAAAATTATAATACCATTTTAAATATAAAAAATAACTAAAGAAGCAGCATGATATTAAGTGCTAATGAAAAAGAAGTTGTATTGGAATTAAGAGATAGTCTAAGAACATGAATGTTGTTAATCTGTTGTTCTAAATTTTTTCCTGGTAAACATTTTTTGTGTCATTTTTATTCTTTTTCTTTTTCCATCTGTCAGCTGTCAGAATAACTTATCTGTAGGCATTTGCTGGCTACTTCAAAGTGATCAAGTATTTTTATTGGCAGTACATTTTTGTACTGCCTGAAATGTGTCAAATATCAGCAACTCTACCTGAAGACAGATCATTACCTGATCTAAATGAGTGTATATTTTAAACTTCAAGGATTTTGTACTAATATTTCCACAGAGGAAAATTATTGTCTCTATTGAACTAAAATATTTTTTTTCTATTCACTTTAATGAAGTCAGTATTTGTCAGATAAAGCCTCTGCAATATTTTTAAAGACATATTTGCAGGAAATGCACTCATCTGCCATATTTTCTTTTCCTGAGCTTACTGAACACAGTGGGCAGGTGTAGAACTTTTTCTTGGTAGAAAGCATTGCAGTATTGCCTGGTGTATGAAGCCTTGCGGGTTCTTCTCATCCTCTGCTCTACCGATCTGTTTAAGGATTCTGTCTTGTATTAAACTTCCCATTTGTTTCAATCCTGCAGTAATTCCTTGGCAATGAGTGATGTACTTTTTATTAGACTATGAACATCTGTATATCAACTTGATCACTGCTTTGCATTGGGTTACAAGAGAGTATAAATGTAGCATTGGTTTAAAAAATGTACTTCAACAACTGGCTTCTCTCAGAAATAGCAGTATATTGGTTACTAAATAACAGTAAATAATAAGAACGTAATAGTAAAGAAATAACTAATATTGGTTGTAGGTTGCTCTTAGGTGAATGACTCTCCTGGCTTTTAGGAAACCACACACTGCAATGTCACCCCATCTGTTAAAAGTAATCAGAAATATTAAACTATATCTAGGTAAGGAAGCAGTTTCTCGTAGGGAAAATGTTGAGGAGATGCCTTTGCTCTCTATATTAATTTTAGGGAACTAGCAACAGTAAGTAAATCAAATTTCAAAACTTAGATCAGTTTTGGAAGGATAGAGAAGGCAGATGGGAAGCTTGAATTCTATTCCAGTGTGTGTTCAGTTTCTGTTTGAGGGCAATTTCATTATCTTATTTGTCGTGCTCTGTGGGAAAGGGAGTGTTGGACAGTGGGTACAGCTTCACAGAGCACTGCCTGTAGGACAAATACCATAGCTTTATGATAACAGCTGTTGACAAACTATTCCACACCTGTTAATTACAGGTATTACAAACAGAGAGGAATTTGGGTGTTTGCTATCATGAGGACGTTGCAGATGTTTTCTTCTGTGCAAACCTCTGCAGTTGGCCTCAGATCTCTTTGAAGACGTGGTTGTTTGTAGGCCTGTTCTGTCATCCTGAGACCTCTGGATGAGAAGCCACTCAGCTGACCCATTCAGATGCTGGTTGTGGAATTTGGCAGCTCCATCAGCTGGTGTCGCAGCAGCAGCGCCATTGCCAGCCTTCTAGTTCAGCACATCTGTCACTGGCTCTGAAGGGACCGTGGGGAAGAAGTGTTCATGGCACAATATTTCCATCTTCTCCCTGGCTAATTAAGCAGTTTTGACTCCTCTGTCTTGAAATTGATCTTCAAAGATGGTTTAAAACTGTGCCCAAATTAGCCTTATGCTGAAAATGGTGTCTGTGTGTTTTATGTGTATTTAAATATGTTTTAGGAAACCTGACTTGTTTTCCAATAATTTATAAATTTCATTCATGTTCTTCAAAAAAGAGACAAGGCCATGTTTCCTCTAAATAACTGAAATTTTGGAAAAGCCAAGAAATTCTTCAAAACCTTCAGTCTTGACTTCTTTTGCCAACAGAGGAGCATTGCACGAAAGTTATGTATTCTGCCTGCAGCAAAAGAAGTAAAACTGAGTCTTTAATTTTGAAACCATCTGATAATATCTGCATTATTGCCTGGTAGGTTCACATTTAGCAGATTGCAGTGTATTAAACATCAAGCTGGCTTTGAGTAGTGGTTTGGTGACCCCATAGCAAAAAGAATGGTGATTTATTTCTGTGATAGGTAGTGCAAAACCTACAAGCCTAGGAAGATGAGAAGAGAGATGACAAAACTAGGCAAAAAACTCCTCAACCTATTAAAATGATGGCTCTTTGGCAGATAGTGAATGTTCTATGTTATATATATATATGTCTATTTATTTAAAAGAGAATTAAAGGAACTTTGAGAAATTATCTGGCTCTTCTCCTCCTTGTTAGGATCCATTTCATCTAACATAATCCATGGCAGATGTAATTTTTTTTTTCTTTTTGCATCACTTTTTCCTTAATAATTCTGATGATGAGTCTACAAACTTAGGCAAATCAATTCCAACGCCTCACTATCTGTATCATGGTGCTTGCTAATAGGACTATCGTCTGAAATCATATTTGCTAACATTCCTGCATTTGAATCCATGAAGAATAAAAACGTATCATTTCACTCTTTGCTATTGCCTTTTATGCATTTAAAAGCTGTTAACATTACTCCTCTGGGCTTTGCTTCTTTGTATTAAAGATCATTGATTCCTGCAATCTTGCCACACTGAATTGGTTTCTGTGTATATAAATGTTCTTGTCTTTCTTCCTTGCCTCCCCTCCTCCCCTTGACAAGACTGCATGTCTTTCCTGAATCATGGTGCACAGAACTAGTTCATAAGCTATTACATTGCATTCTGTATTTGTACAGCCATGTTTTCATGGCCAATAATAGACTCTTGATTTGTCCTTAACATCCTCAGTGTACCATCAGTGAAGTGTGGTGGTCATAGATCTGAACTTTATGTGTAAATTGGATTAGCTTCTGCTTTTGGATTTTCGTTTTAATTTCCAGGTGCGGAGGAGTCTCTTGTCTACTGTGGAACATGTTGGGACCGATGTGTTACTGTGATGACCATTGTGAGAGACATAAATGCATACTGAAACAATATAAAATTGGGAGAGTGTAGGGAAGCTGATTTAACAAAAAGCTATCAGTGAAGTACAGAGCCTACAGCTTCCTTTAAGAAGAATAAATATTTCTTTGCAATTGATTAAAAATAAGAGCTGTATATTTAAGATGGCAGGCACCTTTCCCTGTTTAAATGCCAGCTGATGCAAACTTCAAAATTATTCAACTGCCATAAAATTTCCATTTTTTAATTTTAATTACAAGTGGATAGAGGGTGTGTTCCCTGGTGCTTATGATTTGCTGGTGTGCAGGGTACGTTACCACGCTTTTCTTTTAAGGTCTGGTAACTTTAACAGGCTTTTGGGCCTGAATGCAGGAAGCCAATTAAGTGTTTGCTTAACTTCTGCAGTGTTAGTTTAAAGCTGCCCTGTCTTAATCAGAGTCCTAATTACTAAAATGCTCCCATACCTGCATGAGAGCTTAGTCCTATCTGTTGACTATTAATTATGTTACATTTATTCTTGCATAAAAGCAGCTGTAGTTAAATGGAAAGCCTTAGCCCACATGGTTCTCAGAATCACCCAGGCTTTTGGAAAATGAAGGTGCCTTTGTTCAGTAACAAGGGAGAAGCTTAATGAACAGGTTCTGTGCATAAGGCCTGTTCCCTTTGACTGGCTGGTCACAGTGGTGTCTGTACCCTTTGGCTGGGTGGCAGACGTACAAGCTGGTGCTCTTTGGCATTGAAGCCGTCACCTGAGAAACAGTGTGGGACCAAATGAACAGACTGCTTCAGCCTTCCGCTGAATGAATGCTCCTGAATGTGTTCCTTGTGTTTTTCTCATTCAGGTATGGGCAGCATCACTCCATTTCTTACCACGTCATGTGAATGCACAACTTTTGCTTTTGCCTAAGGAGGACAAAAATCCATGTGAAATCAATAGCAGAACAAGTGACCAACTCTTTTTACAGCTCTAGTGCTCTGTTCTGAAAGGGAGGTTGGGCAAATATTTGCAGTAAAAATGTATTATAACTTCTGACTGATTATTTTTTTTCAAGCTATAAACCAGCAGATTGGTTCTGTCTCATAAGTATTCTGGCATATCTGTTACCTGGAAAGAGAACAGAAAAGTGTTTTCTCCACCTTCTTTTGCCAAACCACACTACTTGTTTTTTTGTTTGTCCTTAATTCAGTTTTGTTTAATTTTGCATTGCACAAGTTGCATGGGTACGTAGCATCTTCATACGAAGAGCCACCTTGCCACCATCTTTCAGGCTAGATTCTGGATCTGGTGTGGAGAATCCAGCAAGGGTAAATGTTAGGACGGGTAGGATGATAATGATAATGGAGAAACAGAGAAGCAGAAGGCATCAGTGTTTCATGTATCATGTAGATAATTTCTTTGCAGTGTAACCAGTGGTTGTGTTTAATCGCTTAAAACCCAGATGTCTTGGTGGTAGAAACCTTTGCACTTAAAAGGCAAGACGCTCCAAAGTCAGACAGTAAGATGGAGAAGTTAGAGTACATTTTCATGCTTCTTTTTCCATGTTTAATATTTAGTTTTGCACTACAGTTGCAGAGCACATTTTCAAGATAAGATAAAAGATCCTCTTTTTAAGTACCCCATATCCATTGAGGACTTGAGATAAACTGCGCATACCACTTTTGGAAATCTTGTCATAAGTCAGAGCTGTAGTATTTAAGACACTTGCCATAATCAAGTTCTTGTGTTTTTATAGCGGAATGAGGTTCTGATGGAGAGCTGGCTGCCCTAGTACATGTGCCTGTTCAAGTATGCCACATCTCTCGCCTGTCTTCCAGTGGGCACTGTGGAGGAGTATGCATCTCTCGCAGGGTCTGTCTCGGATGTGTCACCCTAAATAAATACCTTTGTGATGCTCTTGGGCATCTGAAATGGTACTACTCATCACATTCTTTATTCTTTATTCTTTATTCTTTATTCTTTATTCTTTATTCTTTATTCTTTATTCTTTATTCTTTATTCTTTATTCTTACTCTTCTTATCAGTCCTGCTCACTGCAGTGGTACAGACTGTACTACTAACATCAAGCCATTTAGATATAAGGACCGTGAATCTCTTATAGGAAGCCAAAGCATGCAGTTTCATCTGTCAACGCCACCTTTATCAGCCACACCCTCCCAGTTACATTAGCCTCCTCCGCCCTGAAACAGGTAAGTTGGGTGACAGCGTTCCCAGGCCCCGATCTGGAAGGAGTATCAGGGTGTGGTGTGGCCACTGGTTGGAGGCAGAGTGCTTGTAGGCTGGCCCTGGGAAGGCAGAGCAGCCCAGCACTGGCACGGGAGCCCAGCAGCACCACTGATCCTGCAGGCAAAACAGAAAAAGCCAACCCTTTTTGGCTGGATCAGCAAACTTGTCTTGCTGACTGTGTGGCTGCACACATGCCTGTGTCCTAGGTGGGGGAGGAAGGTGAGATCAGGAGCAGAGTGACAGTGGCTCACAGTCTAAAGGACTCAAACTGCATCCTGGACTGGGTGACAGCATAAGATGATTAAAGCTTTATCTCCGAGGGGCATGGTTTGCCATCAGAAATATATCCAGCTGACATTAATTGCCGTTTTGATTATTTCCCAAGGTTCGATACAGGGTTTTCCATGTGCTGTTACTCTTCCTGAAGTGGAGTTGTGCTGTCCTAAAATGACTATTTATAATGGGAATATATATTTGGACCAGTATGCTGCAGTATTCTAATCAGAATGTAAAATTGAGGGAAAAAGGCGTAGGTTTAATTGTTTTGATCTGTGATTAGTTTCATTTGGACTCAAAAATCTAGAATAATTGACTTTCTTAATCTGTCAGGGAGGATGATATAATTCAGGGAGCTTAAATCAAAACCTCAGCTGCCATACCTCAAAGCCTAATGACATCAAAACAGTGTTGGATATGGTACTGTAATTCCCTTCAGGTCCAGGAATTCTGTGCTTATTCCCTACCTCATAATCCAGCTTTAACTGTAAAATATGGGAAATGCCTATTTGTGCTTTCCATTTTCTCACTAAACTTTACTGCAATTTTTAGAGGTTTTTTTCTTTTTTACAGTGGGAGGGGAATGTGGGTCAAATTATCTCAAGTTCATGTGTGTACTGAAACCGTGAGTTTAGATTCTGAAACCGGGAAGATGTTGTTGAAAGGCTTGTTACAAGGAAGATAAGTAGCGTCCCCCACTGGATACATTTTTGGATGACTGGTAGCAAGCAGTTTGTGCTGTTCATCTTCCGCTCAGTGGTGGCTGTATGTGAAACACACGTGACAAAGCAGGGCTCTTGGGGAGCTGCTGAGAGGCTCCCAAACTTCATCTGTCTTGTGTGTGAATGGCAGAAGACAGCATCACCACCTACCCAGCTGTACGTCTGGGCATCCTGCAGAAACACTAGCATATGGACACATAAGCAATGTCGCAGTCCAAGATGAAACTGGAGGCTTTGTAGGTGTGGGAACAGGTGTTTTCTGGATTGCTCACATTGATTCAAGAGATACGGATGTCCCTGTCACCTGTTTCTAACATGTCTCTAAATCTCTTGTTTCTCTTAGATGCTTTGCTATGGAGTTGGCAAGCAGCTTTAAACAAATAATATTTTGGTTTTTATGGGGGGTGGAGTCTATGTTAAGAGAGAATCTTGTTCAACCTATAGTATCTAGAGGAGCTCTTCATGTCTTCTGTACAGTTATGCTGTAAATCCACTTAGTAGCTTGCATTCTGAAGTCTGTTTCTATTATTTCAAAAGCACCTTTCTTGCTTCCTTTTCTGTTCAAGTCTGTAGTGCCATTGCACATTCTGCTTAAACCATGCAGTTTAATGATTTCATTCTCACTCCTTTTTTTCTTCTTTTTTTTCCCAAGGTAAGCTTAGGAGTCCTCCCCTTCAAGTTTATAACGAAGATGTAGATACAGAAGTGTGCGCTTGCTTTGATTTAGCTTTTTGTGTCATTCATGTTGTAAAACAAAGTGTTTGATTTTGAGGGTGGGAAACAAGGAAAAAAAAATAAACACAAATGTCCCTGTGCTTTTAATAAGCAGAATTTTGCCAAGTAGCAATTAGTACTCTTCAGTTTTTGTGCTAATTAAGAGCTTCTTAGGATCCTCTAAGAAGAAGAAGGGCTTTTGCTGAATTACTAGATTTTCAGACAGGTGAGCTGCTTTTAGCTTTACCTTTGCTAGGTGCATTTTTATAGTGTTTTTCCTAATTACTGTTCTGTTGCTCTGACATTCACCGTGTTCTTATGCTGCCCAAATCACTGATCTGATATGTATGAAGCCTCTCTATAATTTTGTGCTGGAGAAGAATTACGGAAGCTGAAATAATCACTCAAAGCAAAAGCTGTTGTTCTGAAACTAGGTAAGGGAAGAGAGGAAGCATAGGCTTGTTTTCCTAAGCCAAATTCTTTACTGAGCCTCCTTTCAAAATACAAGCGTAGAAAGTCCCATGGGGCTGTGGTTATCACTGACCCATTGAGGACCATCATACTACAAGAATTGTGGTAAGTTCAGTTGAAACTTTTTTTGTCTCTTCACACAGTGGGAATGAAAGTTTTCACAAGTGTTGATCAAAACTTTTTTTTTCAAAGATACTTTTTCAAAGGGAGAGACACAGACATTTTTAGACTGAAAGCACCTGAAGGCCCTAGTTTGAATTGACATGCATTTTTAGGGCTTTCCCATTACGGAAACAAAAATGTGTTTCATGTTAACTCTGTGAAATGGCTTCTTGGCTTTTGAGGATTTAGTAATTTTACAATGAAAGTATCTTAAAAACAATTCTTGCTCACTTCATCTCCTTCTTGAAAAGAAAAATAAGAGACAATTCAGAATCTAGTAATTTAGCTGATCTTAAGTGGAGACATAGGCCAGTGTTAATATTTGCTCCAATATTGAGATGAAGCTTTCAATATGTCTAGTTCTCATAGTGTCAGAAAATATTTTCACTCATTCCGTATTTTAGATTCCTGTCCTCTTAATACCATGTTACACATAACTTCTTTAAAAAGTCTACTGTTTAGCCAAGACGTAGGAAAAAAATTTAGAAAAGTCTAGTTTGTAGGTACATAATGTTTTTTGTACTTTTGGTCTAAATCACTCGTAAATGAATATGTGAGCTCTGTGTGTGCTTACTCATTAGGAACCAGAGCAAACCTATGGATCAGAACATTTTCTTTGGGACAATCTTATCTGGCTATGATCAGCTACAGTGAGACTTAGCTAGTGGCACAGATGGCATCCAGTTGCTGCGCCATTACAAGTACTTTCATCTGATCAACCCCCCTTGCTGCCGCAGTACGATGTACGTGATTGCTTGAACCAGCACTGAGTGGTTAGGATTAGTAGAGTGGTGTAAACTGTAATGCATATGTTCTCTGACTACTTTGTAATAAGAGAAAAGAAACCAAAGCAAACCCTGAATGGGCAGCCTTCCTGATGACTTGTTCCTTCTCTTCCCAATCAGTTTTGCATTTCCTGGTCACATGTGGACCTGTTAGCTAGGATCTCACATTGTAGTCGTGTCAGAAGGGAAGCTCTTTGCCACTTCATCTGGACCATTCATTACTCTCTATCCAGTTAAGCACTGACATGCAACGGGGTCTTGGTATCTTTGTCCTTCTGTGTAGTAACATGAGGTCATCCAAGATTATCAGAAGTGTCGTCTCTCTCTTCTCTAGATTCAAGGAAGAGCTGCCTAAGGTAGATCTGGGGAAGAGTCCTTGAATAGACCTGGAAGAGAAATGGAGCTTGCGATCTCACACTGAAATTTATAGCTAGATGTTGGCTAACTCTTTCCAAGATACTTTCCTGACCTTTCTGAGATTAGCTTTCTAGAAGAGCCAAAGAGAAGAATTGTTAGATTTCCTTTTACCTACTGTCTACTTCTGATGAGCTTGAAAGCGTCAATAATGGAAAAATACTCAAACCTTAACTATGGTGACACAGTTTGAATGGCTTGTGGCCAAACACTGTAAAAAAACCAAGGTCAGAATAAGTTAATAAAGAGCCTCCAGGTGCAGTTTATCTTCTGCTTGTGTTTGAGTAAAGAAGGTGCCCAGTTACTGTGAGCCAAAAAAATAACACCTCAGCCAGTAAGTCACGAAGTTGGAATCCTTCCTCTCTGATGCTGCAGAATTATAAGTGCAACTGAGGTTACAAGGATAGAAGTGGTCCTGAAACTGTCTACAGAAGGGGAGCTCTGGCACTTTCCTGTGGATGTGTGAGCAGAAGGGGTTGGTGATTGCCTCTGTTGGCTTTCTCTCTTCTTCTTTTGTCATAGGGGAAGATCTTCCCTGCTGTTATTAAAAAGTGTTTGAACTCATTCCACCCCACAGGGCACCGATATGACGTCTGATTTCTTGTCCTTTTTCTTGCTGGGTTTAAAACTGGATTTACCCGGATGACTCAGAAGGCTGAACTTTCAAATCCAGGTCTGATCATCTGTTTATCATGCATCACTCCATTTCCCAAGTTCTATATTGGACTGGCAGCTCAGTTCTGAGACTTTGTCCAGCTCCTGAGTTTCAATAATTGTCAAAACTGGCAAACGTAGATCTTGCCTTCCAAATAGTGAGAAGTTACTTCTTTAACTCCATTACTAGCTTTGCCTCTGGTTTACTAGTTCAGTGGCACCCTACTGAATCTCCTTTCGTTCTGTGAAGGGAGTCCGAAGAAATCAGCTTGTGTATGTTTTTAATTACATGTTTCTTCAGCCCGCTGAGGATGTCAGGAGCTGTGAACAGCAAATGCCAAGTGATTGCCAGGAAGAAAGCTGCTGACTGCAGTCCATCATGGACAGAACCCTTCTGTGTAACTGCCACTGCCTTGCCATGCACATACCGACGATATCTGATTTTGATTATAGTCTCTCCTCTGATGATAGTGCTGTCTCGGGCTCTCCTGGAGACAAAGTCTTGGTCAAGTGAAAACATAAGCAGTGGTGT
Organism: Cnemophilus loriae; assembly: GCA_013397755.1. NCBI lineage: Eukaryota > Metazoa > Chordata > Aves > Passeriformes > Corvidae > Cnemophilus > Cnemophilus loriae. Next base: position 1,624,566 of record VZTF01000380.1, on the reverse strand, counting down.
AGTCAAGGACAAAGTCAGTCAGTCTCCCCCAGATTCCAGTCTATTGACTCTTCTTTCTTCCTCATTTGGAGTGAACTGAAAGGCTAACGATCTCGCTTTAAATGAGCATAACTTGCTGTATTATGTTAGTCTAGACAAAGGAAATCAAATTAATTAGCAGAAAGACTGCAAATGTGCTGTGGAGGAGGACCTGTCATTAGAGTACCTCATTCAGGCTCCTGTGGCTTGCTGTGTATTTAGAATGATAGCTCTGGTCTTTCTCTCAGCAGAAGAGAAATAGAATAATACTAGGCTTTGATTAGAGACAGAACTATAATTCAGTCATGGGGGAGGTGAGTAGGAAGACGGCTGCTCTGCAAAGCCTAAGTCATAAAACATAAAATCCCAGTTTACACATGGCAACAGATCCTTCTGTGATTGAATTACAGCCTTCATATTCAATAGTGGGTCAAGTCTGTAAACCAGAATACAGACAGAGCAAATATTTACATTCTGTGTGTAATGACAGAAGGAGAATCACTGATCTGAGCATGAATCAAAGCCACAAGAACATAGATGTGGGACAACCATGTGTTGCCAGCAGTGTGAAGTGGGAGGGATGGAGTAAATTTCCAGTATTTGGATGTTAAATTTCCTACAAATCATCCTGCAGCATTTAACTGAAAATTCGTCTTTTATTTACTTTTAGTTGTAACACATACTGCCAATAACAGTGCATAAATGGCAGTTTGCACACTCATTGTGTGCTATATGTTTTCTAATATTTCTAGAAAGTTATTTTGAAGTGTGTAGGTATTTAGCATTTTATGCTGATGGTGCATATATAATTAAATTTTTTTTGTATTCCTGACTTCATAGCATCTCAAAAGTTCTTTACTTTTGACAGCTGTTGAGCTGCTATGATTTATTTTGGTCCATTTGACAGCTATGACAGTCAAAAAGGTTACTGTCAGTTTGGAAATATCAATAGACATATAGTGAAATAAAAATTCTTTTTTTGTATATTAGAAAACAACTTAAAAACAAGGGTCAAAATATTTCCAGACTGAAGAACTTGCATCATGACATCAACTGATGCATAGACTAGGGTAGCCAAGAAGTCATGTAACTCTGAAGGTTTTGAACTCCAAATGCCACATTTGTTTATAGGCTTGCAAAAACACAGAAAAAACCCATCAGAGCACGTGGTTGCTGCACTTTTCAGCCCTTACAGGCTTGAATTACATTTCAGTTGCATACATCAAGTTTTCCTTGTAGAGACCCTGAGTGAACAGGGTTCCTTTGAGAGCAAAGCCCATAGCTGAGTTAAACATTTGAAACAAAACTAATTAAACAGGGATTGTGATAGGCCATTGGTTAGCCCACAAAAAATAACTGCAGAGGTAAGCCAAGCAGAAGGCTGGTGCTCTTAGGGAAAGAAGAAAACATCTGGTAATTCTCCAAGTAAGTTTGTGAACAAAAGGGGTTACAAAATATTACGGGATCAACCCAAGGATAATACCATGCATGGCGTGCAGCAGTGACTTGTTACTGCTTGGCTTCCATCGACACGTAGCGCAAACCAGCTTTGTGCTGTTGGGCCAGCTTACACCCTGGGCGGGAGAATGTATTAAAAACTCTGAGGTGACCCACTGCTGTTTCAAGGTGTCTTATATTACATGTGAACATTAGAGCTCGTGAACTCTGATTTTCTATGGGTGTGTTCAGTGTGCCAGTCCCCAAAAGTAACCCTAAACGTCCCCTTTACTACTCACACCTCCTGTTCTAAATTGTGATACCATTGACTTGTTCCCCCCTGTCCCCTTCCCTGAAATATTTTTCATGCCTCCCTGTGTACCTTAGGAGAAAGCACGCTTAGTGTAATGCAGTAGAAGTTTCAAACCTGCCTTGTTGTCCAACCCATTCGAAATCTGGCAGAGGAAAAAAAATTAATTGTGAGGAAGTGTCAGATGTGTTGCTTATAAACTGAAGGAAAGGCAAAATAGGATGAGAGGATTCCCTAGATTTAGCCTCACTGAGGAGAAAAAGTGCTTTTCTGTGAAACTAGTAATTCTGGTAAGGCACTTGGTTACGGGTTTGTGTGCCGTAGACCTGGTTGCAGCTAACAGGCTGAATAGGGTCAATACTTGTTTTATGTGCTCTTTAGCATAGATCTTCTGCACTCTGTCCCCAGAACTGCTGTAACTTTTAGTCAGGAGGACTGATGCTTTGTCAGGCAAATTTAAGCAGAGATAAATGTAAATTAAAAACGCTTGAAGCGATAAATCAATGCCATTTTTAAGACAACTGTATGAAAATAGGGCTGGAACGGTTCTTACAAGTGACATATTGGAAAGTAGTGGGATATATAGCTGAAATGTTGTTTGTGTGAGAATTTGCATACTACCTAATAGAAAGATTAGCCTGCGGGATGTTGCGATAAGAGCAGTTCTTACTTGAACCATCCGTGTTTCAGCTCTATAAATAGGATACTGGCTTACAGAAATTCATAATATAAAGACTAGACCATCAATAACATTTTAGATTTTTCAAACAGGAACATGGTTGGAGTCATAATGTGGCAACTGAGGATAGCATCTTGATAGAGAACCTGAAAGAATAAAACTATCTGAATCTACCAGAAAATCTGGAAAATGTAAATGTTACTTCTCTGCTGATTAATCTAGTGTTTCGTATATACAAGATTACATGCCACCTGTTGATTTTTAGAAGTATTCGCATTTTTCTGATCATTAAGAGAAGCAAGCACTTCTTTTGAGCACTTCTATGATGCGTTAGAGACCTCAGTTTTCTCCTAGAACAGAACTCAGCCAGATACCCTCTTTTTGGAATGGTGCAAGTACAGTAAGGAACATATATTGAAGATTAATAATCATTTCCCTTACTGTGGGCTAGAAAATGAGCTGTGCATTCTAGAAGTAGCGTGTTGCTTGAGGCTACAAAGAAATGAAGCTCCTAACTCCATCCGTGTTCTACAAAACTCAGGGAAACTATATTGGAAATTTTCATACAGAACAATTTTCATTTACAAGAGTATAACGTTTTTAAAGAAAAGCTTGCCTAAGGGTAACGAATCTGTATTTCTTTGCAAAAAGAAGAGTATTGGTGCCATGCGGTGCAATTGAAAGATGTTGGAAACAGTCCATTCTCAGTTAATTTCTGACCTCCAGTAACTCACTTCCTCTCTGAGCTCAGTTCTGGTCCCGCCATATGTTGGTCACCAAGTCAGTCTACAAGCATTTGAAGTTGTGTCGCTTAGTCAGGCATTGGTCTTGGATGAGGTTTCTATGTTCTGTTGTAATGCAAACAACAAAAATATAATGGAAACTGTTCATTGCAAAATAGTCTTTTGTAGCATCGATTCTCCAGTGAGGAAGCAACGAAATGAGCTATTGTATTTAAATGCTGAACTTTCCCCATTCTTGTGTTGACTGTCCTCCTTTCCAACTGGCTGACGGATGGTCACAAATGAAGACATTTGCTCTAGCCACTGCTTCCCTTCAGATTTAGTTTTTAGTTTCCCAAGGGCAGAAGTCTGCTGTTTTCTCCTGAATGAAATGCTGCCAAATGGGAGTGTAACAGCTGTTCTCGACACAGAAGAATAAAGTTAAGTGTAGGCTGTTTTTACTTGCTGGACAAAATGTTCATATGCCAGCAGAACTGACTTGCCTCTTTGGGGCTCTTTATCTTGTGCTGAAAAGCTGAGAAACACTGAGAAGGAGACCAAGTATCTTTTCAACTTAGTTCACTCTTGGAGAGAGACATTTTTTAGATTCATAGGAGAATTATCAGTCCTTTCCAAAAACACTTTCCTCCGTGTATCCAATCCTTCCACCCCCTGACTGTAGCATTCTTCAAAACCAGGTTTGGAGGAAGAAAATCAGCCTCATGGACAGCTAGAAGAAATCTGGTTTTATTTTGTGGGTTTTTTCCCTCCTCCCACTCCCCCTTTTTTCCCCAGTGTTGCATATGCTGCCAGTACTGATGACTACCCAGACACTTCTGAGTAGGACATCTCACTCTGCTTGGGACAATTCACATGTGCTCACCAGGCAGACATTTGTCTGTGGTTGGTTCTAAAACCACAAGTTCCTGAAGCTGAAATAGCAACAAAATTTAGGACTTTTAATCCTAATGATACAAAAAAATCCCCTTTTTCAGTTACCTGCTGGTGTTCAATCAGTTACGTGTGTTCATAATCCCCTGAAAAAGGCATTGCTACATTACCAGATGTACTATAGGATGACTTTGCTTTTACATTTCTTGCAGCTTTTGTTCCTTCTCTTTATTTCACTCTTCCCATTTTAAAATGATAAATGCGGCACAATTGTTGAATCAAAATCTTTGCTACTGAGAAATACAGGGTCATACGAAGTTGATAGTGTCTTTTTTCACTGTATTACCTGGCTAACATTTAGCCTTAAAAAGAACCCAAACCAACAAAACTTGCAGCATTGTTTCCTGCACTGTTTTCTTCTAGTTGGGGCCTTAGTAATTGCATCTATTATATGTGTGTGTTTTTTGGGAAGCACTGGCGTTTATCATGGACATAATCACAGAGAACGAGTAAGGTTAGAAGGAGCCACAGTGGGGTATGTGGTCCAGCCTTCCTGCTCAAGCAGGGTCATCCTAGAGCACATTGCACAGAATTGCATCCAGACAGTTCTTGAATATCTCTGGTCAGGGATACTCCACCATCTCTCTGGGCAGTCTGTTCCACTGCACGGTCATCTGCACAGTGAAGAAGTTCTTCCTGATATTCAGATGAAACATCCCATGCATCAATTTCTGTCTGTTGCCTCTTGTCTTACAGCTTGGCACCACTGAGAAAAGCCTGGTTCCATCCTCTTGGCACCCTCCCTTCAGAATCTTTTAGGCATTGATGAGGTCACTTCTCGGTCATCAGCTCTCGAGGCTGAACAGGCCCAGCTCCCTCAGCCTTTTCTCATAAGAGAGAGCATCCAGTCCCTTAATCATCTTTGTTGTACTGAGGATCCCAGAACTGGACACAGCACTCCAGATGTGGCCTCACCAGGGCTGAGTAGAGGGGCAGGATCAGCTCCCTTGACCTGCTGGCAATGCTCTTCCTAACACATCCCAGGCCTTCTTGGCCACAAAGGCACTGCTGGCTCTTGGGCAGCTTGTTGTCACCAGGATTCCCAGGTTCTTCTCCGCAGAGCTGCTTTCCAGCAGCCCAGCCCCCAGCCTGTGCTGGTGCAGGGGTTATTCCTCCCCAGGTGCAGGACCCTGCACGTGCCTTTGTTAAAGTTCAGTCAGTTCTTCTCTGCCCATCTCTCCAACCTGCCGAGGTCCTTCTGCAGGGCTGCGCAGCCCTCTGGGGTATTGGCCCCTCCTCCCAGGTTTGTGTTGTCGGTGAACCTGCTGAGGGGGCATCTGCCCCTTCATCTGAGTCATTGATGAACAAGGTAAACAACACTGGGCCCGGTGTTGAACCTTGGGGGATACCACAAGTGACAGGACTCCAACTTGACCGTGTGCCACTGGGTACGACCCTCTGGGATCTGTCATTCGGCCAGTTCTGAATCCACCTCACTGACCACTCATCCAGCCCACACTTCCTGACTTTGCCTATGAGGATTTTGTGAGAGACAGTGTTGAAAGCCACACTAAAGTTGATGTAGACAATATCCGCTGCTCCCCCCTCATCTATACAGGTTGTTGTTTCATGGTAGAAGGCATTCAGGTTGGTCATGCATCCATCAAGCATGATTTATTTTTTTGTGAATCCATGCTGGCTGCTCCTGATCACCTCCTTGTCATTCATGTGGCTAGAGATGGACTCCAGAATGAGGTGCTCCATCACTTTTCTCAGGGTTGAGGTGAGGCTGACTGGCCAGTAGCTCCCTGGGTTCTCCTTCTTGCAGTTTTTGAAGGACATTTACTTTCTCCAGTCCTCAGACACCTCTCCTGACTGCTATGGCATTTCAAAGATGATTGTGAGTAGCCTCACTGTGGTGTCCACCAGTTCTTTCAGCACTCATGGACGCAGCGTGTCAGGGCCCATGGACTTGTGGGTGTTGAATTTGCTTAGGTGTGCTCTAACCCAATCCTCCTTCCTTGCAACGTTCCTTTACTCTGGTCTCCTGGGTCAGAGATGCCTAAGAAATGTCGTGTCAGACCAATTCAAAGAAGATGTTCAGTAACTCTGCATCTTCTGTTACAGTGTCCCCTCTCCATTTAATACCGCATCCACATTATCCTTATTTTTCCTTTTGCTATAGATATAGTTGAAGAAGCTCTTCTTGTTCTCATTGACATACTTGGCCAGATTTGATTCCAGATGACCTCAACCTTCCTTGTCTCATTTCTACTTCTCTGACAACCTCTCTGTATTCATTCCAAGTGGCCTAACCCTACTTCCACATCCTTAATGATAAAACTATGTCAAAATACTAGGGCTGACTTCATCAATACTTTCCTTTTCCTCTCTCCAGTCTTCTGGAGCTGTAGTTTACAACCAGGTTCTTCAGTGACTCTCCTCACAAACTCCTGGTCCTGGCTTTAAATAATGAGAAACTTCTCTCTATTCCTCCAGTACTAATACTACTTAAAAAAAAAAAAAATAACAGAGAAGAAACACAGGTTTAAAAGGTATGAAAGATCAGAAAGATTCAGCCTATGGAAGAGCCTAATACTATAGATCAGTGAACAATATTTAGGTCAATATACTTTGTGGCAGGATGGCAGTGCAAAGAAGAACCACCAGAGTAGTGTGATCCTTTTAACACTGATGGAGTGACCAGCTGCATTTCAGCAGGTTTCAAATGAGCTTGTCTAAAGTTCCTGAAAGAAAGAATAGCTCAGTGGTTATACACATGAATTTCTGTCGGCAGTAAAGGCAGATAAGAAAGAGAGAGCACAAGATGAGAAGCAAAAACCCAGCATTCAAGCTGGTTAGTTTTAGTGCGAAGGGTTAATTTACCTTCCAGTTTTCTTCACTATTCCTTCTGTCCTAAAAATAACACATAACACATTGCTGAAAGACAGGAATAATTGGCTGAGTTTTGGTTCCTCTTATATTTTTGTGCATGGGTCAAGAATTCTTCTAAACTCCCAGCCTTTTGAGAGAAAATTCAAGATAAAGCTCTGTGTAGTAGAATATCTATTCAGTGAGAGCTGAATTAGTACAATGCAACATCCTTTCAACTAGCATAGACTGTCTCCACCAGTGTCTTCTACATACTTCCATTTTGTTGATGATTTACTCTGTTTTTCAATACTTTAAATTCACTGTCTTCAGGAACTGTCTTGACAAGGAGAACTTCTAAGTTCTGGCATTATTGGAGAAATGCTGTCCTGTTCTGAGGAGTGCTGGCTGGCATTGTTGGAACCTAACTTCATCTCCCGCTTTCAAAAAGCAAAGCAAGAGCCCGCACAGTAAAGTGCGGCTCCTGAGACATCCAGCCTGCAGGAAGACCTTTCCTGGTTCCTTCAAAGCTTCATGGTGTTCCCTGGAGGCAGTCTTGACTCTCTGGAGGAGAGGTGTTGGTGCAAGAGAAAAGTATGGATCTCCTTGGTGGAAGGGAGAGAGAAAGATGGAGAGGAGGAGGGATCTCCATCCAAGCAAGCCAGTGAGAGTACTAGGAATTTATTCAGTCTAAAAGAAATGTTTTCTCCTCCAACCATCTACTGTTAGGGCTGTGATGCAATAAAATAGGTTTCTTTCAAATCACTGTAGAAGGTTCTTAGAGGGCAAGAACGAAAAATTTCTTCCTGTAAATTTCTGTAATGGCATGAATTATTCATATTAAAATAATTACTGTCTTTGGTGTTTTGTGCAGTGGTTTTGAAAAATGATGCTTAGTACTCCTAGAACATGGTAACTATTGCTATAATGCAGATCTGAATAGCTGAATCCTAGCTGCAGTATTGTGTTTTCTAAATTTTTTAAAGGTTGGTCTGACCTGCCTCCTGCGTGTTTTGTTGTTGTGGCTGGCCTCAGTCTTGGCAGTTTAGTAATGGGAATCTATTAATGATGGAACGATTTAATAAGACGCCCATGCCTCTGCAACAGGAGATACAGTACAGTGTTCAGTTATTGCTAATGCTGTTGGGACATGGGAGAAATAGTTTCCAAAAGGCAGTTAAAAGAGAAGAGTTAGCACCAAATACCTCCCTTGCACAAAGATGCCTGATCAGTCTTTATTGTAGTCTTTATGAGAACATTGTACCATTAGAATCATGCCTAACTATTAATAAATTAAATAAATAGCATTTTTGGCTTCCTGGGAGAGAATTTGATATTTTCTGGCTTTCCACATCTGTTGTTAAAGCCAAGTTTTAGTTCTTTGAAAAGCTATTGCCTGGCTTGTCTTCAAGGAACACTTCTTGTGTCCCATCTTAAATGTGAGAACTAACCATGTACATTGTGTTCTTACATTATTATACGTATGACTGGTTTATACAGATTCTTTTTCTGGCTAGGTCTAATATGAAACTAAGTGGGGACTAGAGAAAATTTTGTTAACAGGGCTTCCCACACTCAGCCACGCTCAAGTGATCCCTAAGGAGAGCTCTCATGTCTCTGAAGTTTGCAGGATGGAAACTGGAAACAAGCGATACAGGTGGTCAGATGTGGCCATCTATGTACTGGACTATTCGTGACGGGACCCGATTTAATGTAGTCTGTAACGCCTGCCTTTTGCTGGTAGTTAAAGAGAAATATTTGTCCAAGGGAAGCTCTTCAGCTGTTAATTAAATTCAAATTTTTCAAAAAGTAAAAAATCTCTGAATTTGTTTATCATCTTCCCAGCCACTGGCTCTTACAGTACTTGAGACTGTACTTTTGATGGGTATATGATAGGTTTATAGTACTGAATCTTCTTTTTCTTGATTCCATACTGTGATTAAGCTGAACAGGTAGAGTCTCAAATTGCATTTGAGACAGGTTTGCAGGTTTGGATTTTTCGGTTGCGGGTTGGGTTTTTTGGTTGGTTTTTGTTTTGTTTTGTTGTGGGGGGTGTTGGTTTTTTTTTGTTTGTTTTTGTTTTATTTTGGATTGGTGGTTTTTTGGTTGGAGTTTTTTGTTTGTTTTCGTTTTTGTTTTGTTGTTCTTGTTGTGTTTTGTTACGTTTTGTTTTGTTTTAAATTGCCTGGGGCTTTTATTTCTGAATTCCCTCCAGAAAAGCCTGGTGAAGAGATGATTGTGTCATATCTGTATCAGAGAGTTGGGTGCTTCCAGGAGTGCTGATAATGCTGAGTACTTTGTAGGTGCTACAAAGCAGGTGCTAAAGCAAACAAGTGGGTCTTACACCTCCTGATTTCCTGAGCAGCTAACAGAAAATATCACAGTGATCTTCCAGTTACATCTTTCAGTCCACTTGCAACCCTGAAGCAGGCTGATCTACAAAACAGGAATTCCCAGTGAGAATCTGCACCCTGAGCTGAGAAACTGGTCATGACTTCTGAAAACTAAAGGAAACATCAGAGCAGTCACTCAGCACAGATGGGCACTGGTGTTACCTCCTATCCTGCGTTTCAGACCATAAGTACCCACTTCTTCACAGGGGGACTTCTCTGAAAACAATGACCTTGAATTCTGAAATCAAATCTATTGCTGCAATTCAGAGAGAATTTCTCTAAGCACAAAACTAGAAGCTAATTTGGGGGTTACATTACTGCCTGTCCTGCTCTGGAGCTGGATTATTTTCAAGAATGCATGAGTTATAGGGCCAGAAGGTTGGTATGCAAAAGGGAGCCTACCTTGGTAGGTACTTTATGTTACACAGTAATTGGATACAAAGAAGAAATAAAGCTAAGGGCAGACACAATGATCCTGGGTCTTACCCTCCTAGCACAGTGACCTGCCATCAATGACAGAGCTGGATTTTGGTATTCTTACTTCCATGGCCAAGGATTTTTTACACTCCTGGGCCTGATAGCCCAGCTCCAGCATGTTGGGTTTGATGAGTTTATGAGCTCATACTTGATGCTGGTTACCTTATCTCAAGGAGAAAAAACTTGCCATGTGATATGTAAATGCAGCCAGGCCTCGTTGAGTAGCTTGTCTAAGGTTAAGTTATTCTCAGCTCACGCCCTGGAAGAAAGGTGTGGGGAGAACTGGCAGCAGCTGGCAGCAATGCTTGAAGAAGTTGAAAACTGTCACAAAGGAGCTGCCACTTGGTCTGCTATGGGGACCCCCAGTGCAGCAGAAATGGGGGGCCCAGGCTGACATTGGTGCAAGTTGTAGAGGCATTCGTTTCTTGAGGCAGCTCTCGCTTGCATGGTCTCAGCCACATGCTATTTCATTCTGTTCCATCTAAGTAGGGCAGAACTGCCCTGTCCTTGCCAAAAGCCAAATTCTTCTCCAATGCGTTTTGTGTTTCTTCTCATCCTGCTCTGTCTGCAGACAGACAGCATTCACCATCTTGCTTTGCATTCAAATTGAGTTTGCCAAAATGTTCTCTTTCTCTGAGAGTCCCGAAGTTTCTCTTCTCTTTGCATGTGAGCACAGAAAATATATGTAGTCCTTGGCAAGTTGCTGGCACCGTGTGACCTTGTTTGCACCCTTACTTGCTTGAATAGGGGATTTGTGTGCCAGGGCTTAGAAAGGGGTGATTTGCAGGCTAGTAAGGGGTAACGGTGTGATTAGAAATTCCACGATCTGACAGAATGCACATTTGACCTGCTAGTGTAAAATAGATTATTACTCCATTATGTAAATATTTTAAGGTTCAAGTTTGATAAGGATCAATGACTGAAATAAGTGGTGCATTCCTACCTGTCTGTAGAAGTACTCGCTAACATGTATTGCAGTGTTTGGTTTATAACCGTACAATAGTGGCTTTGATTAATAATGCTTTATTAGTTATAAACACAGACTTACTGAATAAATCCTACTTACTCTATTGAATGGCTCTCCATGCCTACATAAAACCATTTAAGCAATTAGAATACTGCTATTCTCTAGTATTTCTCTATATTGTAGACTTTGAGTTGTTCTCTGTCAGCTTTCCTGAATTCCTACATAGGATTTCTACTTGACCACCACTCTTGACACAAAAAGGAAACGTGTCCTTTCAAGTTGTATTTTATGAAGAGAAAGGGCAGGTGTGGTAACACAGGATTTCATAGAATTGTAGGGTCTTGAAAGTTGGAAAAAACCTTAAAGATCGTCCCAAGAAAAGAGGAGGAGGTGGGGCAAAGGGCATGTCTCTCCTTCTGACCTTTGCTGTCCTCTTCTATGCCAGGATCAGAGAAATGAGACTGGAGAGGCAATATCCCTTGTTTCAAAAGAGTAGAAGAGTATGCCTAATGAATATGGCATAAGGCATCTTGTGGAGAGCTCACCTCTTTTTCTAGAAGACATAGGTTTGTAAATCTGGTTTCTTTTCCTCCACCTCCTACGTAAAACACAAAACACTGGGAATCAGTTGTTTTATCTACTACTGAAATGCAGCCATCAGTGCAGAATAACATGAGAACAGTTTGAAAGGAAGCATGGAACACTATATTCAACTGAAACTAATTACCTGATTAAGTTTTGGCCTGGCTGTGTGGGTTGACATCCAGTGGACTTGGCGACAATAACTGCCAGCAAAGCCAAGTCTAGTCTTGCTTCGTTTAAAGACTCCGGACAAAACTTCTGGACTTGCATGCTGAATGCTAAGCAGTGTGAAAATAGGCCACTGATTTAAAGTACCTGTGGCTACAGTGCGTGTTCAGTGGGGAGATGGCATGGTTGCAGATGAATGAAATTTTTTGTGGTTTAGAAATACTGGTTTCCATTTAAAGGTGGTTCTGTTTCAATCTGGTGACATTTAACTCTGCATCAGAACATCCTCTGTTTACAGCTATATGATTAGCACTTTTGTTTCCTTCAGCACTTCAGGCTTCTCCCCTTAGAAACTTAGTCCAAGTCTGACATTGGGATCGTAATAGACTTAGAAAATAACCTTAAGGGATGTTATCTCACCCAGTCTGCTAGAGTAGTTCCTTTTCTTTATCTCCACAGAAGTTAAACATGTTAGGTCTGCTTTTTTAGGTGAGAAGCATTTGTTACTGCAATTCTTGTCTTTTTTTGCACCTTTACTGCAAACATTTTTTTGATCTTCTGATGTCATTGTTTGGAAAGTGATGTGTTTTCCAGATGAGAGTACCTATGCAACATCTGAAGTGTCTATAGTGTTAGGCATTATAATTACCATTGTGATGGTAGTTTTTTTGTCTTGGCATCTCTCTAAAGGAAAAAAAATTAAAATCATTACTTGGAATGGTTTGAAGCTTTACTGGGAGGAGAGGGATAAGTCTTTCTTCTGTACACTATGAAAACATCCATTAAGAATAAAGGTGAACGGACGACTTCCAAAATACTTGGAAGTGTTCGAGTCTCCGAATGGGAAGCTTCTGTGCACCCACTTCTGGCACTGCAGAGACCTGTTTTCCTTTCCCAGGGAGAGTGATATGAAGTGAACTGTCAAATGAGCAGTTCACTAGTGAGCATTGACTTTGTAAAGAAATTTAATACACCTACTCTGATATTCTGGAAGCACATTGAGACACATTACTAAAATGAGTTGGACAAGAGCTGGTAAGAGATGTTCTACAGAACAAGAATACGTAATAGACAACCATAGGAAAAAATATTTTTGCCTTCTAGCCGACTATCTTAACTTAGCAACAAGCTTATGCTCTAACCTTTTCCTTAACATCTAAAATAAATATTGAATCCTCTCATGTTTACAAACCTTCTTAGACCATTTGCCCAAGAGGCCTTGCAGTTGTGAAGTTCTCAAAGTTGTGTTTAAGCCTTTCCTCTTACTGCAAAAATAAATCCCTCAAGGTTTTGGCCTCACGCAAAGACAACAAATACAAGCCTGTAAGTACCATAAAAGCTCTAAGAAACGTCAGAAGCAATTTAAAATAATAAAAATAGTCTTTTGGACACCCCTTGCTGCTTCTGTGTGAAATGAGTCTGGCCTGGGACTTGAGGGCTGAAGAGACATGGGCATTCACTTTGTGTAACCTGGTATTCCCTTCCCCTCTCCCCTGCCATCCCCAAATTGGCTCTCACCATCTTGGCAGGAGTCTCTTGAGCCTTTGCTAGCCAGGAGTTTTCCCAGCGGTTTGGCCCAGGAGGAAACTTTTCTGGCTGAAGCTTCTGTAAAACCAGCACTTCAGCCATCAAAGCATTAGCGTCCTGTGGGGAAAAAGCAAGTACTTGGAGAGTTGGGGGAGGGGTGAGGGGGAGCAATGTGACCTTTCCAAAGGGCCTGGCCTCTTCAGGAGAAGTAATCACCGTAGAGTAGAGCTAATCTAGGAAAAGTGATGGGATTATAAAGATTATAAGATCTCCACTTCTTCTAAAAGCATGCGTGAAGTACCAACTCCATTCCAGTTCTGTGGTTTGAAAATGCGTTTCTCCTAACAGTGCCTTGTGTTGCCCTTGCAGGATGATTTGGAAATTCGCCTTGTCCGTTTTTCTGACGGCAGCACTGGTTCGAGTATCGGACACCAGGAAGAACCGCCCTGCAGGTGCCATTCCCTCCCCGTACAAAGGCAGCAGCAGCAACCACTCGGAGCGGAGGCAGCAGCTGAACAAGGAGGTGCTGGCCTCCAGCCAGGAGGCCCTCGTGGTCACCGAGAGGAAGTACCTCAAGAGCGACTGGTGCAAGACGCAGCCGCTGCGGCAGACTGTCAGCGAAGAGGGCTGCATCAGCCGCACCATCATCAACCGCTTCTGCTATGGGCAGTGCAACTCCTTCTACATTCCGCGGCACGTGAAAAAGGAGGAGGAGTCCTTTCAGTCCTGTGCTTTCTGCAAGCCGCACAAGGTCACCTCTTCGACCGTGCAGCTGGAGTGCCCTGAGCTGGACCCACCGTTCCGACTCAAGAAAATTCAGAAGGTCAAGCAGTGCCGGTGCATGTCTGTGAATCTAAACAGCTCAGGCAAACTGTGAGAACAGGCATGTAGCTGCTGCTTGGTGTTGCCTCCATCAGCTTTACTGCTGCCTCTCCTCTCTCACTGAGCAGACTGTCCATTTTGTTGGTTTGTTTCTTATTTTCCTTTTTTTTTGGTGTTTTGTTTTCTTTCAGGAGGCATCTCTTCAGCAAGGAAAGGCTCCTTGTCACTTGCCTACTGGAATAATGCTTTTTAACAGGCTGTGTTAGGCACTTCACCATAAAGTTTCATTGTATTTTAATAATCATCCGGCAGTTGAATCTTCTGGAGTGGAGCAGGCTCACAGAAGTTGGGATTGATCATCTAAGTGACCAGTTGGCTGAATCCAGCATTAAAAGTTTCCACTGTGTGGAGTAAAGCCCTCTGCCCTACACTCCAGTTCCCTCCACAAGCTGAGAACGCCTTCCCCGTGCTTTGGTCCGGAGCTTGCTTCTCTCAGTTGGAAGTGCTGGGGTGCTGCCCAGGACTGGGGGACACAGCTGAGGGAGAGCAATGAGGAGTAATGTGTGAAAAGTGAGACTCTCCGACGAGGCTCCTCTCCTTAAGACGACTTCAATTGTGCAATGACAGATGGTTCTGGGCTTGTTGTCTGAACGGCAGATCAGAAGCAAGGGGAAGAGAGTGAGGCGCTGGGTCAGCCACGGTGACCACAGAGCAGACGGAGGGTGGGTTCTGATGCTGTTGTGGTTAGAGTATATTGAACACATGGCCTCTGCAGCAGTGTTTATTTTGTAACCTAGCTATAGTAAACAGCTGTTTAAAGGATTATAGACTTAGCCATGTATATTTTTCATGTGGCAGAGTATGCCAGCGATTAAAATATGTTAAGAGACTCGGTTGCTAGGTCGGCTGCCTGGCTTAAAATGGACGTGGTTTTACTATGCTTTTGGTAGGTTTTTGTATGTTAGATATGTGTGTGTGTTTCTTACTCCAAAAAGGACAGGATCCATTTATGACCTTATATTTATGCCTGCTCAGACCAGGGGAGGTGGAAGGGTAGTGGGAGAGAACACTTAAGGGAATGATGTGTCCCCAAAGGTATAAAAGCACTGTCACACAAAGGACAAAGTTTGGTCATTGCTGGACTGAATACAAAAGCTACATAAGTGTCATCAACTTTAGGGAGTGGTGTCTCTCCCATGATTGGAAACCATGTTAATGTGTTAGTGTTAAAGGACAAACGCCTCAGTCAGTGCTGCTGGAATGGGTCACAGCTGTGGGAGCAGGGAGAGAGTAAGTTGTAATTGCTACACTATTGGTGGTCCACTCAGTTTTTGAGACCTGCACAGTAAGTGTTGGTGAACACTTGCAGTTCATTTAAAATCATACTATGTTGTTATTCAGTTGATGGAGTTTAACATGTCTTGTATACCCCATTTGTTACAGTTCTGATCTGTATTAGTCCCAGCTGCATTAAAATCCTGTCTCAAACCAGCCCCTTCCCCCAAACCAAAGCCAGTGTGCACTCAGTTGTCTGAAGCTTACAAATTAAAAATGACACACCGACTCCCTGTGCATGTCTCACAGTTCAGCATCTGCAGCGAGTGAAAGCAGCCTGCTGCTGGAGCCACTCCCCACCAGCCTCTTCGCATGCAGCCACTTCAAGGGGTTAATATGTTCAGCACTATCGCCAGCCGGGGCTTCAGAGCCACAGGTCTCCATGATGTGACACAGGCCTCCCTAAGAGGCTTTCAGAACTGATCTCCACAAGAGCTCACCAAGAGGTTTACAGGGACTGGCGTGGGCAGGGTGAGGTTGGTCGGGTCTAGCAGCCCTGTTGCGTGAACAGACGTCGCTTTTCTGCTGTGACCTTTCAGCTTGTCAGAAGTGCACAGGGAGACTCCTTGTGCAGGGAATGCTTTGGGGGCTGTTGCTGCTACCCTGTGGCATCGTGCCAGCCCCAAGATGGGCACAATTCAGTCTACTCTTGAGAGTGTGGGTGGAGTGCAAAGGGGGAAGGTGGCAATATAGTCTACTAAGACTCTGGGGATCTCAGTCTCCACTTGAAAGGAATGAACTGAAAGTCAGACATTTTGGACCAGAGAGAGAAAAGCACCCTAGTAAATTCACTTAGGAAAAACATGCAGGAATCTTTACCTTTAAGCTACGCCCTGCCTGGGTTTTTCACCAGTTTGCAATATGAATATGCTGCAGCTTAAAGCTCCTTCTAGGAGCTGTGTTTATGTAAAAACTGAGTTGAGCTTGTAATGGTTAAAACTGTATTTAATTCTTGTTTTATAAATGAAAAAAAAATGAAGAAATGCTTTAAGTATAATGTAATTATTTTATAGGTCAACTATTAAATTATAGATTAAATAATAAAGCTACTCTAGGGTTATATGGCATCCAAGTGTTTTGCTTCAACAGCTTGTGCCCAACTGCTCTCTAATCAGTATATTGTCCAGCTTCCTTTTCACCCTCCCAAATATAGGTGAATGATGGCTCACCCTGACCGGTTGGGAAAACCCAATTACTTCTCCTCTTGTCTCACTCCCCTCAGAACTACCTGGAAGGCAAGAGGGAAAAATAAAATGCACTATTCTTAGATTCTGGAGTTGATTCTGTATGCACTTATTCTGGGTTTTTTGGTAAACTGACGAGCAAAGCTCCACCACTGGCTGAAACATTGCCTTCATTTGCTGTAAGAGAAGTGACTGACCTAAATAATTTTGTTTAAAATATACGTAGATCCTCATGTAATAGGCACCAAACTACTCATAAGGAAAAAAAAGTTATACCCTAAGATACAGGCGAGCTTTAGTGGTTGCTATCAGCTCTTGAATAGGTACACCATATGGCAGTCCAAACACAGAGTAGTATTTTGGGGTTTGTGGCATTTTTTTCCATTTCCAACCCAGAGATAATGCACTTTCTCAAGGGAAGATTTTTGTGCGGAAAGGGAGTTGTCACATTGATTGATGAGCCTCCACGTGTCCAGAAGAGATGCCTGTAATGGGTCTTGAAAGCAGCAGGAGAACCTAGACCACAGCTGGCAAGAGAGAGCTATGTCCTATATGGCACTACATTTGCAGGAGCCCTTTGCTGTCTTCCCTTCCGTCTCTTGCCCAAATCTTCTCACAGTTCAGTGTTTGGAGACTTACTTTTCTTTTCCTTTTCTTTTTTCTTTTTTTTTTTTTTTAGTAGTTGTTGTTTTAGAGAATTAGTGTTTTGCTTTGCCTTAGCTACCTAGGTGTGTTCAGGCTCCCTGCTCAGAACTCCTAAGTGCCTCTGTCACTTGGCTCAAGGGGAGCTCAGCAGTCACCTCCTTGAATGCTCCTCTCTCATTTCCACCCATCTCTTGCCCCATCTCCCACTTTGCAGGTAATGGACTGCCCAGCACCCACCTGAACCTCTGCTGCGTGGGGCACAGCCCAGACTCCAGCTCCAGTTCTCTCAGTCTGTTACTGCCGGACTGTTGAAGCGTCATACCAGAGGTGTATGCTGTGATCCAAAAATCTCCCGCTTGTGGAAGCAATCCAAGAACAAGGCAAATCTCTCTGAGTAGAGGGAAAAGCTGTAGATAAGACATGCAGTTACTTCTTAAAGCAGAGAGGTGCTGTAGGGCAGGGGAAGGGAGGAGGACAGTGAATGTTAAGCTCAACCACAATGGGACTGCCATGGTGGCAGGACCCCGATTTGAGGTGGGTGGCAAGTGAAGTTTCTAAGAGCTTAAATTTGAGCAGCAGCTCAAAATTGAGAATAAATGAGGTAACAGTGCTGGCACAATAAGGACCCTTTATCTTCAGAAAGACACCATTTTTTTGAGGCAATGGACTTACCACTGGATGCTTTTACAGGTAGGTTGGATGAATATCAGATACAGGAACAGATGAGTTTGTCATAAGCAAGAGAATAGCTCAGAAAACCTGTTCTGTAATGAGAATCTTGCTGGGTGGTAGAGGTGAATGGTGTGGGGCATGGTTTTCTTGCCTCTCCCTTTGCTGACTTGTTTACACTGTCTTCAGAAAAACTCAACTTCATCAGTTTTCACTTACTCTGTCCATAGCAGTTTAAAATTTGTATAACTGAAGTAGCTGGTATAGTGGATTTGTCACAAATTGGGCTTTGCTTTTAAACTAGAGTCTGCAACAAAATAATTGCAATGCAATGACTTGCTGTATGTTCTCTCAATGAAATTAGTATTTGCTTCCAACTTTTTAAGCTGATCACTGAAAAACTGGGCAAGATAAAACGTCAGTCTGTGGAAGATGTCTCTACTTACTATTCCCACTGCCACAATTGGTTAATACTTAACCAAGTTTTGGAAGTGTTTTGGGCTGATGAAAGGTGCTACAAAAAAAGCTAACCTGCTACAGTGTCATGACGTGACAAAGTACCATGCTTCTGAAAGGCTTTAATTCACAAGCAAAACTACACGAATCCTCCTAGCTCCTCATAAAAAAACAAGATTGTTCTCATTGGCAAGTCACACCTGCTCCTCAGGTATGAAAGTCCTTCTTTTGCTGCTGCATTTAAGTAACATCGAGCAATATGTGGTGTCAGCGATCAACAAAGGCTCAGAATTTTGTCTGTGAGAACTCCTGTAGAATTAGGGCCAACTCAAAGTGTAGAGTGCTTGATGTTGCAGTTAAGGGGGGCATTGCAGTAATTGAGGGGAGAGGGAACCAGAGGGGTGTTCAACCTCTTTAAAACACACCCAGACAAACAAACAAAAGAACATTGGTCCAGAAATCTGTAAAAAGTTGAGTGTGCTGCTAAAAAAAAAGAGCAGAAGTGAAACTTGTGCTTGGAGTCCCCTTTGGGTGTTCTGTGCATCAGCTGTGGTGCTGCACATAGTGGGCTACTTTGCATGGAAGTTCGAGACAGGTTGGAGAGAAGCTATATAAAAGAGACACACGTTCAACCAAATAGGTTGGGTCTGAGTAAAATGAAAGAAAAATCTGTGTAGCAGCATATGTCTTAAGATCATAATGTGGTTCCATCAGCTGCAGTCAACCTTTGACACTTCTTCAGAGAGAGAGAGACTTGAAATAACTTCTGTCATCCGTGCTGGAGATCTTTCTGAAAGGGTATGTATGTATATATGTATGTGACAGATTTAGCAGGCTGCTGGACAAAACGTGTGTGTGTGTATATATATAGAAGGATTATAATATGAAGATATTACTTTTCAATGCATATTTTTGTCCTAATAGCAATTTCTTGAGACTGTTAATTCAGCAGTGTTACTAGGACCAGGTTACAAACCTGAGCCAAATGCAAGACTGGGAGGCATGCACAAGCTGTACAAGTGAGTTTTATGTAGTCTCATTGGGTAAAGGATGCTGAAGCTCTCACTACCACCACCTGGGGAAAAGGTAGTATATCCACATAACTGGGAATTACTGTCACTATCCTTCCAAAAAGCAAGCAGAGAGAAGCCTTGTTTCCTCTGATCTCTTCACAAAGGCTCTTCCTTGATCAAAGGAGCCAGAATGGGACGTGGTGCTTAAGCAGCAAACAGTTTGTAGCACACTACAGCATAGCCAAAGAGTGACAAGAGAAGGCAGTTATTTCATTATTATTCCTTTTATTTTCTTATAAATTAACATTCTAAAAAAATTGGAATAGAAACACTAAATACAGTATTGCACATAGTGATCTTTGTTAGATGATCTATTATTTCATTTAGTATAGAATATACATACTGTAGGTACTGAAGAGAACAGGAAGGCTACAAATGAGAACATGCTACTGTATCCTTGCACTTAGGAGCAAAGTTAGGAGGAAAAGACTATTGTTTACATAAATACAAACATGGATTTGAATCAGTGCCATTAAAATAGCTTTATTCTTTAAAGTTTGTTTTTTCCATAAGTTAGTCATAACAGCAAATAATCTCTTATTTTCTCTTCCCCAAATAGTAATGTTACTCCCATCAACACAAAATTTTAGAATTCCATTCTTGGTAATTTATATCCCTGCCAGAAATTACTACTAGTACAGATTTTCACATAGGTTTATCAGCAACAGGAGACTTGCTTTTCACACAGTGAAAAAAACCATCTTTTCTAGTGCTTGGTATATGTGAAGAATAACAGATTCCTGAGGTCATATTTTGCACTTCCTTTTATGACACCCTGTAGAATATATTAGCCTCTGAACAGCTTGGAATGTCTCTTGATGTGCTAGATTAGACAGGGAATAATGCAACCCAGCAGGTTAGAGCTCATTTGCCTTACCCCAGTGTCTTTCAGGCTCCAAAGCTGTGAGCACATGCATCCAACTGAGTTGCACACATGGTCTGCTTTCAGGAAAAACTAGCTTTGAAAGAAAAACATTACCAATCAAGCTGATTGGTTTGGGGCTCTTAAATAAGGACTGGAGGAAGGGGTTGTTATCAGTTGAGCAGTCCAAAACTGATACAGAGAATTCTGGATTGCAAATAGGAATTAAGCACGTGGTCTAAAATGGAAGCCCTAAGTCATATATTTCAATCATTAACCTCCTAGTCAGGGACGCTGAAAGCCTGGAGGAAATGTCTGTAATTCTGTTAAGTGTGAAACTGATGTCAATTAGTTGGTAGTCTATGTTCTGTCACTAGAATTGGCTACTGTTTTCCATAAATGTCGTCTCCACATACATCTTTTAATGGCTCTCTAAAGGAGTTTTAAATTAACTATAAAGCTAATTCCAGAAGGGAAGTCATGTACATGTGGCCAAAAGCCTGTCTGACTTAAGTGATTAGCAGTTAAAACTATACTATACCTTCTAAAGTTCATGTAAAAGTATCAGCTGCTTTATATATTAACAAACTATAATAGCCAAATCTCTCATACTCTCTATCATACTTCTGTGCTTTTCTGTATCTTCCTGCTTTTCACTGTTTT
>VZTF01000380.1:1574817-1603789 GCA_013397755.1 Cnemophilus loriae | reverse complement strand
TTTTTTTTTTTAAATGCTGGATTTCTGACCCCCATACCACCTGGCATTCACTATCTGGCAAAAGATGAAGTAAAAGTATGCTGCCTTATCGATTTTAAAGATAGTTACAGTAAACATCTTGTTCCACAAATATTTAGTCATGGAGGGCAACCAAACAAGTTGGGAAAGCATTGATTATACTGTATAAACAGCACTTAACGATTCAAAATACAAACTACAAATGCCAACATGAAACGGATACAAACAATTCACTAGGAGTAACATTTCTTTCCCTAATCTAAGTGCAGTGCCATGAAGTATTTGTGTTAGATGTTGCCAGTAGGAATGGAAATGTTTTACTGTACCAAGTAGCATTCTTATGAAGTTCAACTTAATGCAATTTTCAGCATGTTCAGAACTGATGCAGATGCCACTTTTTATGCATGCTGACTTGTCCTATTTGTAATATACCATACACTTTACAAAATACCATTTTTGAGTGGCAAAGGAGATACAGAGTACAGGGAAGGTGTTTCAAGTCCATACCTAGTCTATTTCTGGGCACTCCATAAAGTGATTACATTCGTGAATGAATGTACAATAACACATCAGTTGGTGGAAAACTCTAGAGAACAAAACGCAAATTTTAAAAGGTCAAGGAAGCAAATGATCAGGATGATGTAGTTTCCTTCCCTCTCACTCCCCACCCACAGGCATGTTGAGTTTTGGTAACCAGGTAACAATGGCTTTTGAATTTCTTCTCTCAGATTTTCATACTTATCTTTGCTTTCTGAAAAATAAAATAAATTTTAAAAATAAGGACAAAATTTGAGTGTACACAAAACCACCTTACACAAATATGAAAAGCATAGAAATACATAGACAAATGTTTGATTATATTTACTGTAGACTGACTTCACAAATAAACTTTGAAGCTAGAACTGAAGTAGACTACAGCTATACACTGCTTGCGAAATATTTTTGTTTACTTTCTTTTTCACTCATCAAGTTTTCACTAAGACTGAAGGTCCCTGTTTCAGTGCAAATAAGAATGATACAGGAATAATTAAACAAATAGTTATTTCTTAAAATAAATCTCTCAGTGTCTTTATATACAGCAGTATGTAAGTTAGATGCAGAAATCCAAAACAATGTTAATTTGTTTTTTTTTTTTGGTTTTAAATAATATGTTGATCTGGTTTTAAATAAAATTGATAAAATGTAGTTTATAATTCCTAACCAAGCTAGTAGTCCATTTACATTTTTTGTGGCACTAACTACAGTCGACTCTCACTGAACATTTAAAATAAGAAACAATAAATGCAATATTGTTTCTTCCTGTGTCAGATTATGTTAGTTAGAATACAGTGAATTACCACATGCTTCATTTACAAGATGTGTCACAGATAATATGACTACATAGCCGTGACTACAAAGCAGAAAATAATTAAGTCATGTCGTGGGGTGGGGGGAGGACACAGACAGGGACACAGACACATGAAAAAAATCTTCTAATATTTTTCAAACATAAATGATGGCCAGTTGCTACAGCTATGATTTAAATGTGAGGTACTAGAGTAGTTCTTCGGTAAAATCAGTCGTGATCCTCACAGTGGTTATGCAATCGTAGGGGAAAAGTTTCATTGAATAACCAGAATTACTCCTCTATTATCACTGAGGTTGTTTATTTGTTTTCAAAAGAATGGTGAAAGCACAGTCTTATCTTTTTCTAGTATTTCTATTCCAAACAAATCCATATCAATGGATCAGAAACCACTGTATTTGATACAGTGATCCAGCTTGAAAAATGTGTAACTATCAAAATTCTTCCTTTCATTCTGTATCTGTAGAAAAGAGAGTGAATACAGACTGAATAAGCTGGAAGACCAGAGCTACCTTTCTGCCTTCTACATGCATCCCACACCAAGACTGGGAAGAACACAGATTGGCATGGTGGGGCAATAATAAACTGCTTTTGCTTGTGCTACATCTATTTTGTGGAGTAATATTGATAGGCAGATTGCAAGTTTGTTAATCTAACACCTTTAAGGAAAATGTTAAACATTAAAAAAAAAAAAAAAACCGAAAAACCAACCCAGAACAAAAACATACATCAAGAATAACCTACCTATAAAATGCAAAGAAAAAAAGGCAGAACAAGTGATAGAAACAGAAGTATTGCTACAGTTTTTACTTACAATTCCAGAGTCATGTTTTGGTCTTATATTGTATAGCGACTTCCCCTTTTTCTGCCTGCAGACTTCCTCTGCTTCTTTGACTCTGAAGAGAGACAAAATCTATAAATATTCCTGTAGACCAACAACATTTACAAAGACACTGCAGTATGTAACTCACAAGTTAAGGCCTGAGGACACAAGTGGATAATTTTTTTCCCCATATATTTGTTAGCATGCTCCACAAAATAGTACTTGCACTCCAGGGCTGTTGTAGCCATACCCGGCACTTACACAGACAGGCATAATCAATTGCATAATCAATTCTAGTTACAAAAACAATCAGTACTTACTGCAGTTGAAGATTCAAATGTATGAGGGTTAAAAATACACTGGATGACATGAAGTTTACATTTCAGAGCATTCATGCAAACATTGCTAAGAAAACTCCTTTTTATCACTGTTTAAAATAATTCTTCATCCATTCCAATCCTCAGTACTTCAATTACGTTGAAAAAAAGTTTCTCACCAAGCTATGTTCCCTTCCACTCATTTTTGTTTGTACTTAAAATGGCAAAAAGCTTAAATTAAATTTCCAGTCTTTACTCTCTAACTTAAAAAACAAAACATGGAAAATTTCCGTGGAACATGATGTTTAAACCGAGGTGATGCATGTCACTGCACACATCTCTTTAATTCCAAAGCTGAGGAACCTCAAGGCTTACATGACCACTGAGGATGAACACACTTGGGCTGCTTGGATGTAAAGAGAGGAACAGGTTCGAAAAGTAAGGGTCCACTTCTTAGTGCTTCCTGACATGGCAAACAGTACCAAATTAGGACCTTGTGAAATGCCACCACATTTCTGGGAGAGAAATGTCCTTTTTTGTCATGGAGATAGGAAACAAACTGTGAAAGGCAGAGGACTACACTCAGACTGGGAACCTGCCAGAATCAAGCTGATGGGTTCAATGTCACACTGTAAAATGTTTCTTCACCATTTTCACTCATTTTATAGATCAACTTGTAAACACACATGGTTGCTGAAACACTGATAATGCAGATTTCTGTTATGAATTCTCTGAGCTTCAAAGACTTACATTAACACTTTCTGTAAGAGAACATTAAATCATGTGAGATCTGTAATTTTTCTTCATGAGAGATGAGAATTTTATTCATAAATAAGAAAGTAGAAAACAAAAATGTAAATCCTATATTGGCTTGATCTTGCAAAAAATATGGGCTTAAGATGGCACTTAGTCTGACTTTTCACCATTATCCGAAAGTGAAAAAAGGAAACAACAGTTAAATGATATTAAGAAATCCTATATCCTTGGCTGGTTCCTTGCAGTTCATCTCCAGACCACTCGTATGTCTGTTATTTCACTGAGGCTACACAGGGCAATGTGAGAATCAGACTTTGTGTTACTATTATTTTCGAATATTTTTGTGTGTGTGGTAAAGGCCAAGATTTTGAAAACAAAACTCCAGCTGAGTCTGCTAAGCACATTAAAAAAAACCGTCTTCAGATTCATCTCTCCTTTATTCAACTTCACCAGACACACCTTGTTCTTTTCATAAGTTTCAAATTTATACTTTCAAAAAGTAATTTAAATGTCAGTTCTTTTCCAGCACTTCCACAAGCTGCCCTCTTCATTTGATGGCCTTATATGTTGTCAGTGTAGGGAGACCTTCATGTGCACAGGTTGGGGGGGGGGAAAGATTTGAAACCTGTTATTTTCAAGCTGTAATGCTTTCTCTCTGACTGCAAATTAGATAGACTGCTGCAGCATAATCTAGAACAAAAATGTCAAGCAGCCAAGTAATTCACCTTTAAAATGTATTTAAATAGACTCAGTAAAAGTGGCAGCCAGAATATGGTGATAGCTTCAAATAGAAACTTATGGGAATGATGCAGAACAAAGCAAAATTCAAAGACTTTTTTTTCCCTACAACAATTTTTCTTCTGCTTCATGTCTACTTTCGTCCAAAGGAGGAAAAATATCTGTGATGTTGATCTTCCCATGATCTTTTCCAAATATTCAGACACATTCCAGCCTATCAAAAGCCACTCTTACAAAGTCAGATATAAAATAGCATGTCTGTCATATAATTTCCTTTTTTTCAAATACAATTATAGCTGGCTCCCTTCACTGGTAGACATCATTTAAATAACAAAATGAAATCTTACTCAGGAGTAAATTAGTATCAAATCCCAGGGACTGTACAAGTACTACTGAGCTTATCAAAATTACTGTTTTATCGAAGCAGTGTAATATATGCAGGTATTTCGACAACTCAACATGCAAATGGCAGCATATGTAACATAAAACAATATTTACCAAACCAGTTCACACAGATCCAGATGTTATTCTTGGGAAATGCCAGGGAATCTTCAATTCCAGTCTTTGTCCCACCTAAATATCTCCCTTCCAGGATGGATTACCCACTGCTTGCTAACATACCAGGTCACGAGACAACAGAGCTCCCTGTCGGTCTCATGTTAATTCAAAACAAAAACCCTCACACAGTAAGGAACCCTTGATAATGCAGTTCTTTTCTAAAGAGCGGGTCTCATTAAGTGTCACTGTCAGTGCAACTTCTCTACATATTCTCCTTCAATTAGAGAAACAGCTATTTGGAGAAAGGCTATCTCTGCTTGAAACAGCAGAATGTTAATAACACACCACTCTGTGAAGGAGGAAGTCAGAACTTCTGTGTCCCTTAGATGGTGCTTCAAAAAATGATCTACAACCTCCAGACTGGTAAGTGACAACCTGAAGCTTATGTTACGCAAATTTCCTGGATTATGTAAGAGGTGCTGATCTCAATAGTATGGTTGTGGTCCTCAAGGTTTTGGGAGATTTTATGAAATTCCTTGGAGTTTGAGCCTATTTATTCATACCAAAGGAAATACAGAAGATGAAAAGCATTGCTCCCTAATGCACTTAAAACTGAGAGCTAGCAACCACTCAGTTCCAGTTCCAACCGTATCACTGACTCACTGTGTGGGTTTGGGACAGTTCACAGTCTCCTGGCTCACATCCTGCTCTCTGTGCAGGAAGATCCAAGTGGCTGGATAGAGTCTCAGTGAAGCCCATGTGACCTATACATATGCTTCTTCAGCAAGAAATGCCCTGAGAAATGCAAAGATAGCATATCAAAGGCTCATTACAAGGAGGCTTAGTTTGTGACTATGTTAAATCTAGAAGCATGGAGAACTGTAAAAATCTACAGTTGTATCTAAAAAAGAAAAGCCAGCAGACTGGGGAAATAGAGGCAACCATTAGCCTTCCACAGGGCTAAATCATAAACCAGTGAAAGTGGTTATCAATTTCCACAGTGTGCAAGTGTATTTTGTGAAGGCTGATCATTCAGCTTAATTAATATTTAATTAAATGTAAAATTAAAATAACTTAATCCTTCTGGAAGAGGAAAAGGATGTGTTTTGTAGGAGCATCCGCACTGTTTAAACTGTGTGATCTAGAAAAGCAGATAAAAGGTTACCTTTCAAGTAAGGGCAATAGTCTTAGTTCAGTTGGAAAATAATTGCCACTGGCAAGTTTTTGTCATCTTAGGTTTTGTCTATTGGCCATGAATGTTTTTTCATCTTTCCATGAAACTAACAAGATTTAGGCAAGACCACATTGCTTCTGTCAGCTCATGCCTGGTTCAAGTCATATTTCTCACAGTGGCAAGCTAACCCCTGTGTACCTTCCTCTTGCTCAGGCTTTTCCTGCACTAGTTCCCACTGACTTCAGTGAGACCCTGATCAGCATAGAGGCGCAAGATAATAATCTAAGACAAAGAGGTGCAAAAATTGCACGAACACTACTGATTATGGGTTAACTCAACTGTGGTGAGTTGATAGAGCTTTGTGAAGAAACTAATGGATCTAATTCAATAATGGGAAGAGGAAAAAGGATGTTTGGAGAAAAAACACAAGAGTCCCAAGAGTCACAAAAGGAGAAGCAATAGCATGCAACAATGTATTTCCAAGCTCCGGGCCAAAATGACACTATCACTGTGCCAATGCAGAGCTCAAAGAGCAAAAAAAACAGTTAAAAAGACATTCCTAGGAAAGGAGTGGATGTTCAATTGTCAGGCCCTGTGTGAAAAGATAGGCTGCCACTGGAGAGACTGTGGAAGAAAAGTCTGAGGAAGGTGAGTGTTCCCCAGTTCCTGAGAATTATGACCCTTCAGCAAAGGCAGCCATGTGATAGAGTAATTTATTGTTCTGAAGATCTGTTTTTACTTAAACTATTTAGTTCTACACTACTAATACTTTCTGTTAGAGAGGCTGTTCAGTCCCCTTATAGAGCCATCACTCTCAACAGCAACCAAATCCTCAGAAGCAGGACAGATCTTTGAGGCGTGATCTGAGAGTGGGAGAGGAAGATGGAGGTGGAAAGGACATGGTGTGCTCTTAAAGAAGCCAGGTAGCTTGATAAGTGTGGTGGGAATGACTTGAAAGTTTGCAGTGTGCTAAGCTTTGCGAAACTGATGCTCAAACGATCCCACTTCATACTTTTCAACCACTTCTCAAACTCACTTTCTTTCAGCAAACTGACTTTGGTTCATTTACTATCAACCCCTGTCCCATCTTACGCCAATTCTGGCTCAAAAGCGAGCATATCAGTTTGACAGAAAAGATAACATCAGCTGCGTTACCTTTAGCAATTTTTGCCTCTTATTCTTTCCCCAAGTAGTGTCTTGATTTGGTCTTAGTGAGAACATAATCCTACAAAAACTAGTCTTCCCAGCCTAGACAACCAGAGAGTTGAGTAACTCTCACTGTAGTAATCTGAAGAGCAGAGTTATCCAGGCCCAGGGCAGATTTTGTAAATACTTGTTAAGAGTGTTCATCACTTGAATCTCCTTAAATATTAAATTTAGCTAAAGCATTTCTTGCATTATTTCAGAAAGAATATACTTCCAAATAGCCCCAAAAATAAGAAAACATGTAGGGAACATGGAACATTGGGCGATCCATGGATCAGTTTAAAAAAAAAAAAAAAAAGCAAAAAATCTACAAGGGATTGAATAGCCAGTCACTTATGGAGCCTAAGAATTACAGTCCTGAAATCTGCTACCTAATAAGATTGAGTCTATCAACTGTCACACATAACAAAAGAAGTAGTTTCTTATTTCCATCATAATAAAAACTTTTCTCCAGCACTATCACCTCCTTGTGCCTCATATTTGTTGTGAGACAAACATATAAAAATTATGATTAAGTTTAAAGACAGCCTGGAAGATGAATAAGCAAGTTACACTTTGGCATACACACAGGAAAAAGAAACCAGACATGCTTAAAACCCCAAAAGACAGAGTATTTTTATCTACCTTCTAGACCAAAAGCCAGCCTGGCAACAACCTTATCAATGCTTAGAGACTTTCTGTCATCATTCAATCCATTGAAGGGGTAGCCACTTCCCTGCCACTAAACATTAATAATATTGTCTGAAGTATCTGTAGCAGACAGAATCATTTCCTACTGGCTCCATCTAGGCTTGGTCGCCTTACACTTCACTAGCGAGCACTATGACATGGCAAATGTAATCACAGTGAGAGGACTGGAAAGTTATGCCTTAGATAGTAGAGCTGCTCACAAAAACTTCCATGAGAAACTCAGACACATATTACTTTTACAGTTGAAAGTATAGTTCATGAAACCCAAAAGTCATTTTTCTGCAGATATTCTGTATTTTTTAACACAAAACAAGGCTGAGGCCAATACTCTTTATACCACTAAGTGCTTATTATCAGTTAAATAAAAGGAGTGTTGCCAAAATATTTTATGTAGCTTTGTCTGGGTTGAAGATTGAATTAAATTTGTTTATAATAATAATAGTACCTTTATGTATAAAAAGAAATAAAAAAATCCTCCACTAAATTATCAAGTGCCAGATGTCTTTCAGATTTCAAGGGCAGAAAACTCTAAAACTCTCTCCTTAAACTCTTCAGGGTATTGTTCTTATATTTTATTCACTGACTAAAATATTGAAAATATTTTTTGCCAAGGGAGAAACCAAAACATAAAATCCAGAAAGGAAAATTACAATTTCCAACATAAAAGTCGAATAACAAAATGTAGACCTTTTACTTTCATGCCAATAGGGTTGAAGTGATGACACAGATATGATTCAGTAACTGACTGCAAAGACTTTATATAGATAAGAAGCACATTGTAATGTACCTGGTCCCCTCAAACAAACTGATGAAACCTTGCTCTGCCTACCAACAGAGAGATGATGTATTAGACTATCTTGACATCCCTGCCAGCTCCTTGCATGGGTAATTCAAGGACCACGAGGCAGACAGGGGCTGTTGGAAAGACACAGTGATTAATCATAATTTCACTCAGAGGACCATGGACAAATAGACTAAAATATTTTAATCTGGCCACTTAACATAGAAAATAATCTGTAGCAGGACCCTGAGTAAGATACCTCCTCTGTCAACAGTGTAGACTTTGGGGAATACATTTCACATTTTTTTAGTGTGCATCATGTCAAATAGGCCTAAAATAAAGCTTTGAGACAAACTGAAATGAAAATTAGACTTTCCCATTTACAGAGTCTCACCGTGGTTCACCAAGCACTTAAAAATATTCTGAAAGTGTTTCAATTCAGAAGTATTTAGTTTCATTTGGTTCTCTCTGGCAATCATACTCTCAGTGATCTAGGGGTTCTGCTCTTATCTGTGTAGAGATATACAGATGTGAATAAATAAAAAAAAAGAAAACTGTGCAAAATATGATTTAAAGACTATAATTTTAACATTAAAGAGAATTTCACCTTGAAAATGTAAAGAAATAAAAAAATTGAACTGTTAAAGAATGGCTATGTTTCTAATAAAATGCAAATATACATATACCCACTTAAATACATTAAATACATTTCATGATCTTTGTCATCAAATTGTCAAAGTGGCCAGTATTCCAGGCTGTACCTGGCTACCTTCAGGCAAGATGGAAATCACTTTTCTACAGACTTTACATATCAAGATTGAAATTAATCTAAGAAAAGATAGTCATCACCTTCCACTGTTTTTCTTGGAACTGAAGCCACGTTGCTCTCAAAGAAGCTGGCTACATTTGGGCTATTTGGTTAGGAAATTCAACAGGAAATGATAAGGAAAGGGAAGAAGACTAGAGGTGAGGTAAAACTGGTAACAATCAGCAAGCAAAAGAAAAGAAACTCATGGGTGAACAGAAGTGTGAGACTGTGTCAGCTGTAAAACATTTTTAAGCAGCAGATGGAGTAAAAAAAGGCAAAAAACCTGATGTGTAGAAAAGCACAGGAAAAGTGTCAGTAAACAGACTACATGGAAAAGAAGACTCTTAAAGAGAACATGGAAACACACCCTGGACAGAAGACTTGCTACACTGGGTATGCTGCAGCTACTACACTGGATAATTGATAGCTACCAGATTGGTAGTACAAGCAAATAAGAGAATTGAGTGAATAGAAGGGATCAGTGAGGAGAAAATAAAAAAACTGAAGTCAGATGGAGAGCCACAACATTAAGAGATCTCCAGTGCAGGAGATGAGAAAGTAAGAGGCCTTGAACTTTGCTGCATGAGGTAAAAAGTGCCCATCCGTCATTATGTAATGACCCAAAAATGACTGCAGACACAGGAAGGCTCTTCTCAAATATATAAGAAAACCTCTTGATGTTAGACTATTCCCTATATCAATACCATAAAACATGCCCAGAGCCATGCACTTATACTTAATGGATGTTGCCATTATGCCAACTCCATGCACTGGTTTAGCAAACTGCTGGTAAGCAAGGAAGTTCACATCTTCAGTAGTTCAGGATCAGTCTGGGTTATAGCAGATTTTAAGCCTTTGTGAGCATCTCAAACTTTTGGGGACTAATATTTAATGATAAATGCTGCTCATTTGTAAAACATCACAATGCTTTATTGCATCTCAAATGCCAAAGTGATAATTTTGCCTGGGAATAAAAACACTAACAAGTATAAGAAGTGTAGTTCCTGACGAAAGTTCTGTTTAAAACTTCTAATTACATAATTATTTTCACCAATATGCAAGTATCTATTGAATATGTAGGCCCTGTTTTTATCATAGGCGAATTATCATTCTTCATTCAAGAGGTGGTAAACAGAAAAAGGTTAAAAAAAGATCTAAAAGATCACTACATGGTAGGAATAATGGTGTCCTGTATCACTATAACTTTAACTATCACACCCAGTCTGACATTACAGCCATGAAGACAGTCTGTAAACTTCATTATGAAATGGTGATTGTTAGCTGCCTTCTTTTTATGCAAAACACACATACTAAGGATGCAATATAATGTGCCAGCATGATACAACACCATCACCAGACAGATACTACTGAAGAGCCCTTCTGCTATTTATGCGGGGGCCATTCTGGAATCCAACCTCATGCAAGTCACAAAAATTAGGAAATATTGCACATTTGGAACTAGTTTTTACTAGATCCTTCATTTTGTTTAATATTTGTAAGCACCAGTTGGCTCACAGCTGCAAATGGAAATATTTTTCCTGTCTTATAAAACACAGAATTGCTTAAAAATGTTAGACTAAGGTATTAAAGAGGAGTTTCCACCAAAGATCCAGATTGAGAAGCGTATCTCCAAATGCTTTTTTTCCCACAAACTTTTCCCTCAAAAGCAAGAAAGCTAAGAAATGAAAGCTCTGTTCATCTCTCCTTAACCAAAATATGATGGCATATTAATTTAAAAAAAAAAAAAAAAAGACTAATGGCTAAAAATACACAAAGAAGAAGAAAACAAATGATACTGAAATGTTGAGCAACCTCTTTTATCTGGACAGCAAACAGTGTCTTTGTGAAGTACTGCCTCACAGGACTGTTCCTAGCTGCTGAATCTTTGGTCTGTTTAGGCTTTTTAAAGATTTTCCAGGGCCCATAATAGTATATTCTGATCAGAAAGCTATTAAAGTTAACAATTTTGAAATACTCCCAAAAACTGAAGATCCATTTAATTATTCAATTCAATGTCATGTAAAACTGTCTTCTGTTCTGAAATGTCATTATAACTACGAGTTGTAAAACCAAGCCTACCAGCATGCAGCTCAGTTGGTTAGAGTGTAATAAACACGTTGAGATTAAAGCTTCCAAGAGATATCAGCAAATGTATCTGCCCATGACTACTCACTAACACAGCACTTGGAGCTTTTAGCTGGCATTACAGGAGCATGCCAAGCAAAATGTGACCCCACTAAACATACTCCACATGTTCATCATTTCTCTCTCATGTTGCAACTCCATGTACATTTTTCTTCTCTTTTCTTCCATCTCTGCATTTCTTTGCAAGTACCTATTCCCATGTCCCTCAATTTCTCACCTCTCAACTCTGACTCACTGGTTCATATTATAAGCGTTGACAAAATATCCCTTAAATTACTCTGAGAGGACATTGCTCGTGCTATGGGATTTAATGCCCTTCTCTGCAAGCAGAAGTGGCAGCTTACCAATATGCTCCTCACTGTGCAACGTACAGATATCCCATGCCAGACTTTAAATTGCTCAACAGCAAGTTTTAAATCATCCTGCCGAGAAGTCTGTAGGGAGACATACCAGTCTTTCTGCAGAGGGAGATCAATGAGCTGTGGAGACATGCTGGCCAGGAATCTCCCTTTCATCTAGATATACACAGTGTGACACACCAGGTGCCAGCTTAACTGCTATTCTTACGGGAATGGGCAACTTTTGCATTGGAGAGACGAGTGCATTTTTTTGAGTTTATAGATTATTTTTAATGTGTCAAAGATTTATCGTGGGAGTTAAAGGGTTGAATAAAGTCAGCCAAAAGAAATTCTCAAGCTTAGTGTGATGCAAGATATCAGGGACTTGCAGAATTTTACCATTGTGTTGATCCTGCTTATGATCCTCTGCTGGCATCCCTGACACAGCCTCTGTTCAGCAACACGACTCTTAGCAAAGGCAAGGGCCACACTGAGCTTATGAGGATTGTATGCCTTATACTCACATTTACAGAGCACCTATATCTGCCCCTCGCTCTTTCCTCCTCCAGCTCTCCCATCTAGAAATACAACTAATAGAAGGTAAATCTTTGCCAAGTATAAGCACCTCCCTTGCATCCAGAGGAAGGGAAGGTGGAACCGTGGCCCTGCATACAAGTTTCTGCCGTATCGTTGATCTGTTTCTAGTAAGGTCTGAACTGGTATCTATGACCTGATGATATTGATACTAACCTTTGATAGCAATGGAATCTAAAACATAAAATTTCCTAAAGGACTGACTGCTTTTTGCTACTGTAATGAGCAAGGGTGTATTTCATGGCCATAAAGAAAAGATGAAAATGTAGTCCTAAAGACGAATAATTTTTGTCCACAGCAATATGAGATTTTCTGATAAATAACTGTTTTTATAAAGGATTGCCATATTTTATATTTGTTTGCCATGACCAGCAGTTGCTTAACTTCTTTCTTTTTAATTTTTCATAACATTGCAAGACTTCCCACTTGCTATGTGGGCTATGTTAGGTGTTGCCTTATGAGCTCTTTTTATCTTTCATTTCTAGGACAGGATATATTTTCCTGGTTGGTAGGAAGATGGTAGGGTCTGGGCAACAATTCTGCAGGCCTTTGCTGGATGCCAAGAAAAATAAAAATACTTCTTGCTCTCACAGAAGTGCTAGACTGGAATAGTGCACTCAAGATTGACTACATCTAACTCAGAAATGTATAGAAACATTTTTAGAAGCGAAAGAAAGAGATTAATGAGAAAAGGGTTAATATATTTATAGGTCAGTTTGTAAAAGACACTTTTCTTCAAAACAGGAGGGAAAAAAAGGCATTTGTAGATTGGTGGTGTGATCGCCTAAGAGTTTTCCTAAGAAGGGGAGACTTTTGCAGAGCTGTCACTGCAGTTGTGCATTACCTGACTATGTATTCAGACAGCAGCGTGCATCTCTGGGTATGCAACACCTGAAATTCACGTATAGACAATAAGGGTGCTGAACAGGAAGCTTGCAAAGTTCAAAATCAAACTCTCTCTTTTCAAACAACATCAAAAAAATATTAGGGAAAATATGTCAGCTCTTCTAGTCTTTCTTGCTGATTAATCACAAAATGGAGGCTATACTGACAGTAAACTTTTCAAGAGTTTGCAAAATATGAATGCAAACCATAGACTATTATTGAAACATTAAATATATATTTAAAGGACAATGACTACAACACAAGAACTGTAAAAACTCAAAACATGCCCGATTAAGTTTGATTATGGCTTTCCTTATTTTGATTTTGGTTTTTTGTTTGTTTGTTTTCTGGTAGGCTTTTGTTTGTTTTGTTTTTTTTAAACTTGCTTAATCAGAAAGAAGTAATATTTGAAAATTTTCACTTAAAAGGATATTTATTTAGGCTAGACATATCAGAAGTGTCAATCTCCACAAAACATTTTCAAAAACTCTATAAATAACCCAATATCAATTTCTAACAGAATGGTCTAGTTAGCCTTAACTGCAGTGTGACCACAAAAACTAGTACTGCTTAGAAAGCCTCTTGGCAGACCTATGCTTTTACTGTAATTTCCAGGTGCATTTTTCTTTTTATTTCTTCTTTATTTTAAAAGTTTATCATGCATAATTTTCTCTACAGATGGTATTTTCCAGTTCTGCTTTACTTCAAGTGAGAGAAGAGTGAAAGCAGTAGAAAACTTCAGAAAAAGTAATTGTTTTTAACTTTGAACCGTTTTTCTTCTCTCATCTTGTAAGGAAATACAAAGTCTGACACTTAACAATGTTTATCTTCTGCATATAAATGCCTGGCAAACCAATATGCAAGTTGAAATGCCAAGTGAAAAGTGTTTAAAATAAGAACTGTCTGACTGCTTTCTTTAGAACATACACGTTTAATCTATCAGTAACAAAAAGTAGTACCACCTTTGGAAATACCATCTATGAAAATCCTTTGGATAAATTATTGTAAAATAGTATGACACATATTTGCAGAGACTAAATAAGGAACAGCCTCTATTAGCAGTCCATATGGAAACTGAGATACAAAATATTCTAGAAACATTGCCCACAGCATAAAAGTTTGTTAAACTAAACACTGAAATGAAGGAACAGGCAAAAAAAACCCCAAACCCCAAAACAAACAGGGGTTGATAAAGATGATCAAACTAAAAAAGAAAAGGGAATAAAGTTATACATTTTATAAATAATTTTTGTAAATAAAGTATGTTTCATGAGGCAGAAACCTGGTTAGTAGTTCACCAAGGTGGCATACCACAGTCTTTGAAAAAGTCTCACCATATCTGTCACTTGATTTTGCTGCCAATGAACAATTACAGAAAGTTTCTCTCACCAGTAAAGTTTTAGCCTGCTCCTCAACTTTATCAGCAGAAAAACTTTCAAGAACAGCAGCTAAAGGGGAAAACCTACTTTCTTATATTTCAGTGGCAATAGACAGTTTTCAGATTTTTGTCGCCTACAGATCTCTGGATCTAGGCTGAGATTTTGAAAACCATCATGTTGTACATTCTTACACCTCTGGGCAACATGTATTTTTCCATCGAGATTTTTCTCCTTTGACTTCTCAATACTGAGATGCCTTAATAGCACACCATCTTGTCTTTTATTAAGAGAGACAGACATGTGAAATCAAGAAAAAAAGCCCAAAAGACAACTTCAGATACAAGGTTGAACTATGATTGGAGACAAAGTATTTTCTGTGCAAAGGCTTTGGTAAGACAGCTGTTTAACCGAAGAAGATTCTTCATTTTCGGGAAAATTATGTGTCTTACTTGAAAAACTGTTACTCTTACTGCCAATTTGGCCAAAATATTCTAATTCCTAAAATGCCATGAAGAGAGCTTGACTTTGCCAGAACTGACACAGCACCGTACTAAAGATCTCTGAGAGTTGAGAACAAGCAAGAAATCAAAGGTCCCCAAAGTCTAAGCCCTGCCTCACCTGAGCAAATGAAATAGAGCAGAAGATCTAAACTTGATGAGGCAAGTAGAAGTTAAAATTCAAAACAAAAATCTACTTGTGACTTTCAGGATGTATCATTTTCAGTCTTAATCTCAGTGACTTCCTGGACTGAAGTTACACTGTCCTGTCTGTCTTCCTGGGAGAGCCTCCTTCAACCCACCAGTTCTGAGTCTGGGTTTGGATCTCCCTGCTGTTCTGCCAAAGGATCTCCCAGTTTCTTTTCCTGCTGTAGGTCCTTCTCACTGTCCTTTCCCTTCCCTGTCACATCTTGCACCTGCAGCCATTTTGTAGGTTATACACGTTCAGTTCCTTTCAGGCAAGAAAACCCCACCCTTGCCCCAGAAGGGACAAGCTGGCAGACAGATTTTTTTTCTCTGCTGCTTCAACACATCCTCTTAGTATACACATACACTGAGCTCAAAGAGGGTCAAATGATCATCTCTCAAACCCATTCTTCCCTTAAGCTTTAGATGTTTAAGAAAAATAGGAGGAAGGAGTTCTGTGCTAATTTAGTTAATGTCTTTTAAAGAAAACTATTTTGCAGTGAGAACCCTTTAGAGGAGTTTTGGGGTTTTTTTAAGAAAAATAGCTTAGTATTTTGAAATAAAAGGACATTTTTCTTAAATCCTTTTCTATAAACTATACAAGACTAAATTAACCTGTATTAACTAGGCAGCTAAATCCCTGCATAGGAAACGAAAGATATTATTTAACTGTCAAATCATTTTCAAAGAGATATACTTAATTATGTAAAATTAATCCAGCCAGTCAGTAATATGAAATAGATCCCCAGAGATCTGCTGTACTGTGTTAACATTTGCACCATGCTCTTGCTATAGTGGCAGAATCCAGTTTTTTTTCACTGTGAGACTGCTTGTTCCAAAATGTACCCACTTACAGCAAATATATACGGTATACACGGCACTGACTATATAGGTGCCTCAGGAAAGTTTTCAGTAACTTTCTAAACCACTAGTCAGATGTCTGTGACAATTAAATAGGATGAGTATATTTGAAAAAAAAGCATGTTCTTGTCAATTTACCTAATAATAGGCTGAAGTCAATAATTTAATGAATCTAAAGCTTCAATCCCATCAATGTTTAGGCTCAAATGTAGCTTCAACTCAAGTTGCTAACATTTATAGGATTATATAACAGTGCTTAGAATTTATATGTTTGCATTTGTTTAATTTTTCCTTATATGGCATTTATTACTTTTTAAACAACTGATCAGTTCCTGGCATAATTTTTATAAACAAAGTGTGACAACAACGGATATCTGCATGCAGATGAGTACAGACGTCATAACTCTTCTAAAATGTGGACCAGACACCATGGCTGATTTTTCAAAGCTACTGTCTCATTTCTTTGTGCCATATATACCACATTTGCTCTTACGTGCCCCATCACTTGGGCTGCGATTTGCAATATGATTCAGTCTGAGTCTTTTTTTAACACACGGTCAATTGACTTATCCCTTCTGCCTTCCTTTTTCCCAACATCATAAGGCAAATATTTACAACACACCGTGTCTCAATGCCTTGACTTTCTTGGACCAATATGCTAATGGAAAATCTTTAATCAGCTTTCAGGCCTAAAACAAGTCTTCCATTCCTTGGATTCGTAGTAGCATAGTAGTTACATGCTCTGCCAAAAACACTGTTCAGGTAATGGACCCAAAAAACTTTAGCACAAAGTGGTACTAAAATCCCATTCAAAAATTAGGATGACTGGGGGTTGGGGGTGGTGGGGGAAGGTGTCATGATCTGTTAGAAAAACAAAACCTGAGAAAACTCCAAAAGGCATTCAATAGGTTGTGTGCTAATGAAGTGTGGCTGACTGGTTTCTGTGCGATTGCTCCCAGTAACATTCTTTGAGAAAAGCCTTTGAACAAACAAACAAATGTACCTTTCTTGAAGAATAAGTTTGTTTTCCTTCTTCCAGAAGTCTTTGAAGTCAGAACTGAATTCATGCCAAATACTGAAGAAAGAATGTGGGGACACCTCCTTCTCACCCATTTTTGGTTTCATACAGAAATAGGCTGTAGTTTCCAAAAAGCTGTCAAAGAAAGCAGAAATAGCAAATGCTTCAGTACCCACTGATGTATTTCTTTTTTTTACTTAACGCTGACATAGTATTTAATTATTCTTGGTAGCAGATCTAAGATAAAAGAATATAAAAACATAACAGTTCTGAGCTCTTCATTTACAAGTAGGTACATAAAGTAAGATGATTCTTCAGTAAAGCTGGGATCTGGGATTTATCACAGTTTCTAGTTTTGACCAAAGTATTTTCCATTTCAGCAGCTAAAATGAACACACTGTCCACAACCCTACAAATCCAGATATCCACACCCACCCACATACTGCTTTTCTGTTGCATTTAAAGCTGTTTTCAAAACACAGAGTCAAAGCCCATAAAGGACTGTAAATAAACTTCAAATTCTGTTAGATCTGTGCTACAACACAATAGCTTAGGCTGAAGACTACACAGAAATATTAAAACTCAAACCTGCTTTGTACTAAACAAGAAATGACGCAACAGAAAACTTGGCCAGGAGCAGCTGTGCTAGGAAACAGGTGCCCATCATGACTCTACCAGAACATTTCCAACAATCCCTTCTGAGCACAGCAAGAGTAAAACTAGTGTAGTGAACACATAAGCTACTCCTCAAGTAAAAGCTACTCCTGAAATGCAAAGATCATATTTCCCTCACTGAGTGAGGACCGTGACTGCAACTAAAATTTAATCTGAGTTTGAAATGCTTCTATTTTATTTCAGGAATGTTACAGGACGGTACAGAATAATTATTTTTAAAAATACTTCTTGATTAACTATTATTTAATTTTGTTTTTTCACTGTACATTTTGCAAATACTGGAGATTTTAAGAATGTTTTCCTGATCTGAAGCTCAACATAGAAGCCACTGGAGAATTGCTTATTTTATGAAAAAATCAATAGAAAACTCTCTCTTGAAATATAATTGTAGGCGCTTTGCTCACTGATCTATTACTGTTCATTGACTCCTATGAAAATTTTCTCTGAAGCACACATCACAGTTTTAATCACTTTAATTATGCGGAAAAATCCAATTCCAGTTAAATGGATGGAAATGTAATTTTAGTCACAGAAATTATATCTTCATTCATGCATTATGATGGTGACAATAATATACAAAGATTCAACCATTCAGAAGGGTCATGCTCACAAATTCTCCAAGAAAATGTTTATTCTACTTCTCAAACCCAAATATTCCAGTTGTTTTCCCCAACCTGAAAAATAAGCATCTACATATATCATACTGCTGAATAAAAAAGTCTACCTCTTAAAAATTTAACATCCATTTACCAATCAAATTTTACGTCACATTTTTCTCTTAATTTGCAATTCATTTTTCCATCTGCTGAAGCAAACTGAAGATGTTGAGCAACAAAGACGAAGCACATTAAAATACAGAAGTCAAAAACATCCTCAATTTTTTAAGCCATGACATTGATACTCCAATGCCACCTTACCTGATCACGTCATTTCTTCAGCTTTCTCAGCCTACCATGGCACTCTGTTCTGTAACTCGGTGCTTGGTCAATAAACAGAATGCCTTTTTTTTGGGCTTTGTTCTGTTGTGGGTTTGGTTTGTGTTTTTTTTTCAAATGATTTATTAATGAGTAATACTACTGATTAAAATATTCCATGTTACTTATTTACATTTTCCCCACAGTTTTATAATGGGGAAGATATTTATCATCTTTCCTCTTATTCCACAGAATCGCTCCAAAAGAATATCCCTGATATTACAGTCAGCTGTTTTAAGAAGTTTGAAACTTCTTCCTCTTGTCACATATTTTCAACTTTTTGCAAAACTGCAAACATATCAGGGAGATTTTGTTTTTTCTCCCAGTTTCTTCCCCTAGAAGAGGAAGAAACCCCCCTACTTTCTTCCCCCCCTACTTACACCTCTGCAGCTGGCTATTGGGGAAGTCATATCAAAGGCTCATTTGAATTTTCAGAATGAAATGACAATATTTTTGGAGGAACGTGAGAGAGAAATCTGGAGGCATCAGCTAAATCAGTGACTTATTTTTTAAGAAGCTCTTTGAATGAAGTCCATTAATGATTTACAAAACAGAGAAAGACAAAATTTCAAATAAGAAGTCTTGTTTTGAGAAATGTGTCTTCAAAACATTTTGCAAATGACAGTGATGAGAAAAGAATTTGACAGTGAATGGCCATCCCATGTAATGCTTTAATATATGAGATAATAAGCTACAATTCCATCACAGGAAAACATCCCAAGAAATAGGAAGCCAAACAAAATGAAATTCACACTGTATAGGAGAACACTCAACCAAAAAAAAAGCCAAAAAAAGAAAAGATAAACAGCACTAACATTTATTAGAGATGCAAAGACTTCCATTACTCTTCAATTATTCCAACTATCCTCTGAGATAACCAATGGTTTTTTCTCTGGTGACTGAAAATCTCCCTGAGGACCACTTGTATAACCAGTGCAACCTTACACATTCATACAGCTGTGTCTAACAGCTGTAACGTAATTACTAGGTTTATAGAGAGCAGAGGAATGCTCATACAGGTTGCTTGGCTCCCTAGCAGTTAGTTTGGGAGGTAAGGAAAATTAGCTGTCTGTGAAATGTGAAACAGCAGCAGCATAGCAGGTTGTCATTGTTAGTATGTCACACCTTTCTAATGCCCAGGAACAATGCACAAGACATCAGCTGCAACACAATAATACTTCAGGGCACAAATCTCCATGAATCAAATATTTTTTTCTATACATGCAGATCAAACAGCCAAGACAGTTATCGTATTTTTTCCAACCAGAGAGGTCTACCCTTATTTAGCATTAAGGTCTCTTAGAGTTCATTTAGAAGACATATGGAAACCTGCTTGCTATACATTTGATGCTGTCATTTTTGTAGTACAAGACAAAATGGCATAATTCACACATGAAAGACAAAGCAAATAAAGCCGATCCAAAGGCATCAAATAATAAAACATGGACAGCAATAAATCCCCTCTGTTACCATGGTCTTTAAATATCTGATTTGGAAATGTTTACATATGTCAAACTAGACATATCTCAAGGCTAATTCCAGGAGGGGAATGCATTTTAAATAAAAAGAGAAATCTGGATGACATTGTCATAGCCCCAAGACTAGATACAATCCTTTCAGACTTCAGCCAGGCAGTAAATATCTGAAATAACTCTGGTGCTTTTCTCTGGGACAAGCCATTCAAATCTTCCTGTTCATTCTTCAGCAGATTTTGAAACAAAGTATCTGCAAATACCATTGTTACTATTCCTAACTGTGCATCACATAGACATTTTGGATCAAGTAAGGGACTAGAGATCAAAAGCCTTTTATTCCTATACTCAGATTAATTTCTGCATCATACGACCTTGGGAATCTCATCTGACCTCTTTGAATTTCATTTCACCTATCTGCAAAATTAAACATTTATTTTGAAACAAGAATTGCAAAGCTTGTTTACCGTCCATTACTCAAGTGAAAAGGTTTGTACTTATCCATACTCTTTCTGAGAACCTTAAAGGAAAAGAATGTGCATTAGAGAAGATCTTTGAGTCATGGAAGAGGGAAAGAAGGGCATGCAACTTAGTTTCAGGGATTAAAAGAGGTAAAGGAGGTCATTGCCTTCGCTTCAAACAGCCTGACTTTTCAAGCATGATTAAAAATAAGACAGTGATGTTCACACTACCATCTTATCCTGACATGGCAAAAGGCAGAATTCTTTAAACATGTTTCAGGCTGGGTTTCATATCTCTCATGCTGGCCCTGAAGGAGAATTAAATAACATCAACTTTCTCAAAACAATGGAAGAGTTGCTTATGTCTGACAAGCAAGGAAGGAAATAAGATCAAGAAAGATGGTTAGTTCCTTTTCTTCCTTTCTTGTCTTCTAATGTCTTTGGTTAAAGTGTTTGTGTAATTCAGAAAAATCACTTCAGACTGATGTCTGAACTCACTGCTTACTCAAATGTGGAAATTTGATGAATGAATCACTGGACTTTCATGCATGCTCCCTTGAGTAAAACTATGAGTCTATGAAAGTGATTTTTCTATTTGGAGGAAAGGAAGGAATGGATGTACTAACATCCAAACCAAATTTAATCCTATGAAAAAGAAAAGAAGCTATTCGCATTGCAAATGGCTCACTGACAGCAATACTAGAGCAGCTATAGATTATTCAGCTTTTTT
Source organism: Cnemophilus loriae (assembly GCA_013397755.1). Lineage (NCBI taxonomy): Eukaryota > Metazoa > Chordata > Aves > Passeriformes > Corvidae > Cnemophilus > Cnemophilus loriae. Next base: position 1,582,420 of record VZTF01000380.1, on the reverse strand, counting down.
TTCCATTCCATTCTGAAAACAGCTAGCAAAAGGTTGCAAACAATAATTCAGATTCAAGCCTGCTGTCTGGGATGCATTGGCTGATTTATAAATATGTACAAAAGCAAATCAACAATACTAAGACATCAGTAGTTTTATCTCAGCATTATTTGATCAGGCTTCCTTGGCCAAACAAATAGCAAAGTAACCATAGGTACAGACACGCCCTGGCTCACCTTTCTGAGAAATGGTGAACACATGCACAAACACACATGCATCTGGTTTCCCCAAGAAGCACACTAAATCACCTGCAAGGGTAAAGATTTGCTTCAATGTGGATTTAAAAGCAGAAAAAAGTGTTTCTATTCTGCACTGTTGAACAGACTGCGTATTTTGGTTGAAGTTCAAACACGGATATTCTTTACTATTTTGCCTTTATATACCTCTAAGCATCACTTACGTACTTCAGTGATTAAGAACAGTTAGTGTAAATGGAGTACCCTGTTACTTTGGTGAAGCAGTTGTGTTTCAGAAGCAGGACTAAATCAGGCTGAAACTACTAAAGCACCTTTTAGTTTGATTAAACTCACAAATAAAATTTAGAACTAAGCATAGTCTACCAAAAGAAAGAAGGTAGAAGGGAAAGAAAAGACTATACATGCCTTCTATGACTTTAAATCTGACATGAGTCTTATTTAAAGCCAAACTGAGTTGATGGGCATGTAAGCCTGTCCACAGTGTTGGTCATGAATCGTTAACTACATATGGAAGATGACTACAATATATAGGTAACAGTATTTGCTTCCTGGATGCGAATAATTTGAATCGTCATATTAGTATTTTTTTGTTTTATAAAGAGGCCAAGGCTTTGTATGTATTTTCTCAGTGTAGTCAATATCTGAAAGCAACAACAAGAGTTAGTCTTCAGACAGAATACCAATCACTTCAACAAGGTCACACAAAATTATGTAAAATAAAAGAGAACCAGCATCCTGATTATTGAGATAGCACAAGACTGTTAGGAAACTTTTTAGGCACAGCATTCTATGAAGGCTGTAATTTTCTATTGATGTATTTTGTTGAGGGTCCTTCTCTGCACTATAACTTGACATCACTTTCTTTACCTTTTCTTTACTTTTAAAAAAAAGGTGTAATTACCTCCCCTCAGTGCTGTCCCTTGTTCTTCATATTTATAATTGAAAAAATGTAAAAAATAAATATAGGTTCATTCAAGATATCTGGTACATAAATGCTGGTAAGAAATTTCTTCTTGTCCTTTTATTTTCCCCCCTTTTTATGAGGGCAGAAAAGTAACTTTCTTATATTAAAGTTGAGATAATATGCCAGCTTAAATTAGCTGCCAGAATCATTAATCTCTTCCTTTATTTGCCAATTTATATTGTGTAACTAGGTATTTTGTAATATTGTTCCTTAGAAAACAAAGGTCTCAAGAGATTTTTCCTTCCCTCTAAAAAAGAACCTGCCAAGCATTTGCAATGTTTTGAATCCTAAGTCATCTCCCTCATGTCTAGTCCCTTGCCTCTTATAAATTCACATTAAAGAGAAAAGTGTTTTATTGCTCCAGCCATATGAAAATTAGCAGCTTCAGTAAAAGCAAAAAAAAACCCTCTACCTTTGAAGGACTATTTTTTTTCTCCCAACAAAATCTCAACAAGAAGCATCCAAAATACGAAGAACAGAAAATTATGTTTTGACAGGCCAGTCTGTCTTGTTCATGAGAATTTTAACACCCTCCCTCCCGATACTAGGAATGCTTTACAACTTTAATGATCATCTACAATGATCAATATTATCTGCTGTACATAATGATTAGTAACACAAATGCGGAACTTCCACATTTTATACTAATGGCAGCAGACCCTGTAACTGAAGCAGAGCATATAGTGTGACACAGACTGCTAAATTCAGTAGGTATTAGGACCATAGGTTTGCACACAAACATTTTGAGAAAAATAAAATTTTAGGAAGACTGATGATCTCATGGTGTTAACAGTGAATAAACCCTTCACATATCAGATTGCCATTTCAACTCCAATTTACACTGTTATTCCAGACCCTTCTATTTACTTCATTCAATGGGAGAGTATTTCTTTAGTTCTGTGTTTCAGGAACAAAGTGCGTCATAACAGAAGGCTGCAAACCAGCAAAATAAAATGGCCATAACTAAATTAAATTATACTTTTGCTGAAAGGTGAATTTGAGCACTGAGACTTTAAAAATTTCTAATTTAGAAAATAATTTTATCAGGTCCAGATTAAGGTATATTGGTTGGGTATGATGAAATTTGCCTAAACAATTATTGTTGCTTATATCTTCTAGAAATATTAGGCTATCAGGGATCATAATTAACACTATGTTTAAAAAGTATTCTGCAAGATTTTCCCTCTCTGGTTTAATTATTTTTTTCTTTGTATTTTTATTCTCATTCATCTTTAAAACAATAGGCTACAGCCTGGTCCCTCTGTATGTTTGGGTTGGGTTTGGGTTGAGTCTGGGTTTTTTTGCATTACTCTGATGTAAGCAAATGCTGCACTGATATAACAATGCCATCCAAGGTGGCATAGGATTAGGTGCTAAATTTTATCAGGAGGGAGATATCTTGGCAAACAGAACTTTTCTGGTGACAAAAAAAATACAGTGCTGAAAAAGCCATTTTGCATATACTGAGTCAGCTTCCAGCCATTTGAAAATCAAAGGTCAGGAAATGTAGATTAGAGGTATTTTTGCTACCTTCACTGTATCATGTGCAAGGCATTTGTCAGCTACAGCTCACCCAGTAACTGGGGTTTATGTGAACCTAGATTCTGCTGTGCATATTTAAAGGTTATATCTCTACCCAAGAATATTATTCAGAATAAAATATGAATTGAGATAATACAGTAGAAACAGAACTAACTTTGTGTTCTTTTTTTTGCCTCTGACACTTGTATTCTAACAGGTCACCGTGAGAAAAAAAAAAGAAGAAAAAAAAAAAATCAAGCATTTTTAGCATGGCTCTTCAAATGCATTTTAAAGCTGCATGTACTTTTCCCATGTCATTTTAAAATGACAGTTTTGAATCAGTTCAAACTTTCTCCCAAAACCTTGGCTTGAGGCAGTTAAAGTTCTCTAGATGCACTGGAGTTAGCTGCAATCCGCTGTTACCTGAATACTTTGCATAAATGTATAGGCTCTCTATCTTGGACTTTAATGCTTTTAATTTCATGTTAGTGTGGATATCATGCCCACGCCTGCCAGCTAAGCTGCTCCAGACATATGGATAGCTCTGTGCTAAACTAGACATAGGCAATATGAGCATGTGTAAAACAATACCATGTAATTTTGTGCACTGGAAAGTCAGGCTCAGTAACATATCCAAGAGAAAACTATTTTTCTCTCCTTAAAAGACAAACATGTGAGCTTCAAGCATATTAAATAACCCTTGGCTGGTTGAACTCGAAGAAATAATAAGGTGCTGTTAGACACAGAATGCAGCAGTAGAATGAATTTCAACAGCAGTGGTCTTACACAAAAGCTGCTGGTCTCAGTGCTGCAAGAAACAGCTAAAAGCCTCATGTGAAAGCCCAACTTGACTTCAGATCTTTCTATTAACACACCTCATGTTCACTGGAGGCCTTCTGAGCAACCATCATTACTTAAAGAGGTTATAATTACATATAGAAGTAGTGCAGAACTGCTGTGTACTAAATACTGTGTTAAAAGCTTGTTATGTTTTTTCAATTTATTGATGACAGCCTCAGCCTTGTACTCTGCCTGCTCCCATGGTGTGGCTCACTTTTATAACTGAAATTCATGAAGAAGCAAGGTCTGGGTTATCTAAGACAATAATAACAGTTATATAACGGAATAATAATTTTTCTTAACTCTAGAGCAGATTATTTAGATATTTAGATGGAAACCACACACATGCTTTACCAAATTTCAGGTACACATAAGAGTAACTCATGCCCTAAGAATATAATTCAGCATAGATTAAATTTTATATATATGCATTGACAAAAATACACTCTAAATACAGCAAGTGAAATGAAAGTACAGGGGGTTTTTTTGCATAATCATAATAATTTCTATTTTGGTGCTCAAGACAATTTTAGGTTTCAGTTTCCATTCTTTGAAATTTTATTCTTTATTGAATAAAACCACTTTTATTCTTTATAGAATAAAAATGGTCTGAAATAGTTGGGTATTATAGAACATCCTAGCATTTTAAATGTCTTTTGATGCAGTTTCACTTTAACCCTTTGTGGTTGCTCTGGAGAGCTTTCTTCCCTAATTCAGTGTACAAGAGCTCTCTCCTTAACATGCATCCACTAATATCATCATGGCCAGCACAACTATGAATAGAAGAAATACATCCTTTGCTGAAAACAGAACTCTTCATGGGGGCTTTCATATTCTTAGGATCAATTACGACAAAATCTCCTGAAAGGAAATTGAAAGACTTCAAAATCTGTCTTGATGAACTGTTAGGTTGAAAAGGTCTTTACTTGCATTTTTCAAACGTTAAGCACTTAAGATTCAAGTCTCAAGTTATCCCATTATATTCTCTTCATAGAAGAGAATCTTTGTGTAGACGAGTAGAGAAAATGGGCAGCATCTTCTGTAAGGATTAAATCTAAATGAAAAGGTGGCAGCCATTGGAATGAATAGAAATATTGTATTAAAATAACCATATCACTCTAGATTTGTGAATCATCAATATTCACACATCCAAGCAAAGCTAGACAAACCATATTCCTATGGCCTAAGAAAACTATCTCACATCTGGAGGAGCTGTCCCCAGTCCCTTCTAAGGATCACATGAAGGCTTCACGGTGTTTCTGGCCTGGGGTGACCACACCCTAATTGTTTTCTTTAGGGTGAAGCAGGAAGTTTTACCTCCTCCACAGACTGATTAAGGTAGAACTACCTTTCAGGCAGCAGCTGAGAAAAGAAGTAGGTGAGGTTATCTCATGAGAAGCCCTCATTTAATACAGAGTACAGAAGCGATCAGACCCAGTAAAGCTGTTTCTGAACTAGCTTGTTAAAGCAGTCACGAAACAAGGCAATGAGGCCGAGGAACAAACCAAGGAATAGTAAAGAGACAATGCTTTTTTTCCTAGTCACTTAATCTCCATATATGAGAAGTACAGTGGAGTTTCAGCAGTAGGCTGAAGAAAGCCCTATATTGTTGAGTGGCTTATGGATGGCAGCCTTCCATCAGCTGGAAATTATTATGGAAGGAATGACCTATATTGTACAGATTATTACTGGATAGTTCCCAGATGAGTTAATACAGCAGTTGTGACCTAATTAAATCCCATCCCTGACGTTCTGCTTTTCTACTTCCATATACAAGACAACAGTAACATAATATTGTAATACTTAAAGTAAATCTTAACATACAGCAAGGAAGAAAGGAACAATTCTAGTGGCAAACCAGCATAAGAGAGTAAAAGAGACGCGTTATCCACATTTAAGTCACAGTCCTTGCAAATGCAAGCACTGTACTATGAAGGCCTTAGGAAACAATCTAACCAAACAGCTCAGGTAGACAATATGATGAAAGAAAAGTCCTGCTGAACATAATCAGAAGCTGATGCACAAGGGAGAGGCACTGGAGCTAATCACACATACACACACGCACACAAGCGTTTTACTTCAGCTGCAACAGTTCAAGAGGAATACCTTGAATTTTTGAGGGCTACTCAGTGAAACCACCTGCTGGACAAAGTGGAAGCCAAAAAAAATGTGACACATTGAAAGAGTTTAATTCATGTATTTTTGTCCCACTAACTTTATTAGCTACATGGTTCTTCTATTCTTTTCTCTCTTTTTAATCCTCAGTTTGATGCCATAGCATTAGTTTTGGCTTGATCACACCAAGTTATTTTAACTATATTGTTATCAGGGTGTTAGCTGTACTGGTATCAATGCTATTCAGCTGTGTAACTGTAGTTGCATCTTAAACTAACGTCCTTTATCTTTTAGTGTAAGATCTAAGAATAAATCCTCTATATTAACTTTAGAATAAGTTGCATAAAGATCAGTTTACACTGCAGAATATTAGATCTCTGAATTGTATCTCAGTCTGTTAGAAGTTGTATTGCCATTTGTTCATACTAGCAGTGAATGCCATTACATGCAAACTAATTTCAAACCAATAAAATAAAATTATTTTTCAAAGCAAGTAGGCAAAAATCTTTAAAAGAAAAGAATGCTCTTACAGGCAAAAATCAATCATCTAAATGGTTAAAGACTTGTGTCATTTGGCAAATATTTTCAGGAAAGGACAAGGACTTCATCATTCAGGATAAGACCAATTACCCTTATTTTAGAAGAGACTTTCTGACATAACTAAACTGCTGGCTAAGTTTCCATTACTGCATGTCTACTGGTCCTGATATTTTGTCAGAGACACGATACTAAACTAGAATGATCCAAACTGTTTAACAGTCTGTAAGCTTCTTCTATACACACTTCCTCTGCTCAGCAAGTATTTACTTTTTGCTGATCCAACTAATGTATACCTACAGTCTGAAATGTATTACCCTTAGCAATTCCAGCCTGCATGCTGGGAGCCACACAGCGAGAAAAGAGACATAACAGTGAAGGAACCAACAATAGATGAATGACCAAAGAGTAGTGAAAGACAGAGTCCAATAGTATATTCTTGCCTTTCAGTTAAAAGTTTTCTTCTGTTGTTTTTTTTTTTAAACTACATACCTCTTCCATTCTAAGCTTTTCACCAGTTTATTTCCATCATTAACTCAATTTTCACTTTAACTTTACAGTTCACTTTTGGAAACAATCCAAAACATTGTGTGGAGGGTAGCGAGGTGGGAGGAACATTTAATGTTTTAAAGGATTACCAGACTTAGGTGCTACATTTCGAGGTGTTGCTTTTCAGCAGTGCCATTGTACCATACTGTCTGCTATTTCTCTAAATGTCATCAACTTGTCAGCTCATAAGCAGGTGTAAACCTTTGTTCCTCCCCAAGTTCTCATGTTCAGTGAAGTCAATGGAAGTCTGCAAAGAGTGTTGTGTCAGGAATACTTTTTCTTTTGCAGGCAATTTAAAGGTAAACATTTCTCTTCAAAATTAATGTCATTTTGTTGCTACAGCAAAAGAAAGCAACACCACATTTCTAACTGGATTATTAAAAGTCCTGAAAACAGAAGAGGTGCCTGGGAGGCTGCACTCAGAAAGCACTTAAAAGCCAAAAAATCACTGGAATGTGCAAGCAATGGAAGCAAATTATAAAATAAACCAAATAAAAATATCCCGACATGGAAAGATGAGCATTTCATACCAAGCCGCACACATCCTAAATTCCCCAACTGATACTTACGTCAAAAGGCAAAAAGTCCTCTGTTTGACTTTTTATAAAACAAATATATATTTTCATAATGCACTGAGATTTACTAAAGAAAAAACTAAATTCTAGGATTTTTTTTAAAATCAGTGATGTACAGAAAGCCAGGACAGCAAGTGGAATTTCTGTCTTTCCAGCTCTTGTTAGGCATCAACAGGAAAAACAGGTGAACGGTTTTAAACCACCAGTGTATGGGACTGTTGACAGTGACTTATCACTTCAAGCAAGGTTATACTATCTGAAATACT
>VZTF01000380.1:1541414-1574763 GCA_013397755.1 Cnemophilus loriae | reverse complement strand
AAAAAAAAAAAATCAAAGAAATCTTTAGTATTCTTTAACTTTTCTAGCATACATTGTCTCTTACAGGAGTGGAATATGAGTTAATGATACGAAATATGAGTAACTGAACAATTTTCAGTGCTGCTGAACTGAATTTAAAATCAAATGCTTCATTTTTAGACTGAGAGATAGCAGGAAAAATTGAAGATCATCTGACTGTGTCTTGGATATAAAAAACAAACATCTCTAATTAAATTTTTGAGTAATTCCCAAGGTGTTATTCCAAGAAGACAAATGTTTGCAGGTAAAAGGGAAGGAGAAGATCATCTTAACTATTTCAGTGGAAGAGAGATCAGTGTTACAAGTCAGGATTTATTTGCTTTTTAAAAAGACTAGAATCTGGAAGCCTTCTAAGGAGATGAGAACTTAATACTGGGTGAGGTATTACAAGAAAAAGTAATAAAGTTACATGCTATTCCTCTAGAGTTATTCAGCTGTTCGGGTAGCAAGGCAGAGAATTAGGACCTTCAACTTCACTGAATTCTGTTTCTAGTAACTTCAGTCAGGTTGTTTAGCTATTGGTTCTTCAGAAATGAAGTGCAAGAATAGGAGTAACTAACTCATTTCTGATTATAAGTCTGCAAAATGGTATTTCTGCTGCTGCTATCGCCTTTCATCCTAGCACAGCAAGCGAGGTATCATTTGTCATATTATTTAGACAATAATTTTGTTGCAGTCTTGGTTCCTACTTGCTGTGGATACTGTGATAAAAGTCTGTCTCATTCTGAAATTGTATTAAGCATATCTGGAAACAATAATACTTAATTTTTTTTTCTTGCTGCTTAAGTAAAATCATATCTGAAAAGATGGAAGATACTTAACACTAAGTAAATGAAAATACAGAAAACAGAGAACATATCTACAATACAAGTCCTGGGACAGAGGACATTATTTCAAATTTAAAAATAAAAGCAGAAGAAAAAATAAAGGGGCACCGACTTGAGGACTCCTAAAATACAGAAGCATCTCTTTCCCCTCCTACTCCTCTCTCTTTTCTGTTTTACTTCTTTCACCTCCCCCCAAACGAGTGTTTTTTGCTTTAACTTGACAAGTATTTCACAGTTTCTCAAGCATTTAGCAATGAGGATCTAATTGGAAAGTGCCAGGTTCTTTCTTATTACACTTTATCAATATTGTTAAGGGAATGATGTAATTGTTTGGGGTTTGGTGAAGACATTCCATGTCACTTCAGTGTTAATACCAGGCTGGAGCCTTCCTTGTCTGCCTGCGTAAGCTAGATAAACATAGACCTGTGTGCTTTCTTCTCATCTCAGGATACTTACTCAAAGAGATCTTGGAACATATGCCTATTGCGAGCTAAACATTTCACTTTTCATTTTATCCATGTGCCAGAAATCCATTCCTTGGATAAACACTTTACATACTGACACTCTTAAAGTCACTAAACACGATAAATAAAGAGAGAATACATCATTTCAAAACTGATTAAACATTTTCTCACTTGTGACAAATGAACAGCTATACACTGTATGGAGTCCCTGGAGCAGACATTCCATTTTCTTTGTCTTCATTTTGTGTGTAAGATTAACTTTCCATTTCAGCTCATCTATTGCACAACTGAGCTTTTTTAAAACACACATTGCTGCATTTTCCCCAAATCATTATTCATTTCAGAAACATTTTTTGTTATTGCTACAAGAGCTTTTCTTTCAGACTTTTGTATTTTAATGGAGACAAGCTAACAAAGAAAATAATAATAATAATAATAATAATAATAATTTTTAATGAAAGCTAAAGAAATGCTTTCATGCAGTGGACCTGAACTTATACATGGGCTGAAGTCATCCACTTCAACAAGGAAAATCCAAGCACATTAATCACATTAACTTTGCTCCATCTAACCCATCACTTTTCCTTGCACTACTTGCTTGTCTCGTCATCCTATGCACTGCTATCTACCTATGATTAGTCAGATGCAACTAATCTTTTATTTAGCTTCTTAAGCTCTTATCATCTTTTTCACCCACCCCTGCCAAAAATGATCCCAAGCATTTCATTTCCAAGCTAAATTAAAAATCTTACTGAAATAATCCCACATAATACTAAAACTATATATGAAGTTGTCTTCAGTGTTTTAACCAATACCACTAATCTGATCAAGAATTCCAGCGGGAAGGTAGAAGGAAGGAAGAAAATGTAACCTAGATACTAGTAAATTTGGTCCTAGCATAACTCCTTATGCGTTCCACAAAAGATTGTGTCTGTGAACATGCTTGCTAGATATTCACAGAAAGGAGGAGCAATGAAGCAGAATTTTCTTCTTTGACAAACTGTGTACAAGGAGCTGCTACACTCAGCTTAGGGGGAGAAGAAAGAATTAGGGCAAGTCAGAAGAAGCAGAACAATTTAGATGAGAATCCACGGAGCAGTTTGCTTTCTTCCCCCATCAGGCTAATTAAACCAATGCCAAGTTTTTGATATGATGGTTTCAGTCTTGTCAGGGAAAAGGATTAGAAGGGAAAGTGAATTAGACACCAAAAGATTGTGATAAATCACAAGATCTCTGAACAGATTGCAGATTCCACTGTCATTAGATTTCTGTCACCTTTGGACTTGTATTCGAATCCATTTTCCACAGGACAAACATTTTCCTTAAAAGAGCAATCAGTGATCACAAAAATCTCCTAACCATCTTCTCTCAAAGTTTTATTGTGAAGGAAAATTTTAAAGATAAGAATTATGTAACTGAGCAGCTGAACAAACCTAAGAAATGTCAGGAATGCCTTTCATATACTTGAGCAAGAGGTACGATACTAAGCCAAAGGAATACCCTAATATTACCTCAACTTGTTAGAGCATTGTGCTCATAGCACCAAGGTTGCGGGTTTGACCCCTCTACAGGCCATTCATTTAAGAGTTGGACTCGATGATCCTTGTCGGTCTCTTCCATCTCAGAATACTCTGAGATTCTGTAATGGAACTCAAGGGAACACAGACCTACTCAAAGCAGCTGTCTGCGATTCTCTTATACTCCCTTTGTTGCATTTTTTCCACCATGATTCCACACCACCGACGTGCCACTCAAGGACCTACCATCTCCTCACAAGTAAGAAGGTAGGTTCTTGTGGCACTCACTTATCTTGGCTTCTTTCTCAGGTACTATCTTTAGTACATGGCCCAAGGGAATAGAGAGAAAACGTGACATCGTACCGGGAAAGACATCAATCGCCCCGTGGCATTAGTGTGGGTAGCAAATTTGGGCATTGAGGCGATAGAACGGCTAACAAACCATAGTAAAAACTAGAAACTTTTATAGCGATATCTGTTAGAAGAATCCTATTGAGAGACTTCGTTATTCTGGGAACATATCATGGATATATTCATTAGTATGTATTAAGTGATAGTTGTAGCTCGCACAAAAAGAAAATGCTGTTTTTAGTGAAAGAAAAACAAATACAGACTGTGAGTTTCACTAAATTTGGACTATAAATGCTATGTGCCATATTTTGATGTCTTGCTGGGACAGATAAAAATCTGTCACATTTAAACACTGCTGCTGGATAACTCTTCCAAAAAATCAGAACAAACCACATGTTTCGCAATGCAGTGAGGTTCCCAGTTTTGAGAACTGTCTCAACCGCACACATCTATAATGAAAGTTAATGAGGTATTTTGCTTTTTGCCACAAAAAGTATTTGAAGATCTATTAGCAATTCTACAGAGGAAGTCACATTTAATTATACATATAATTAGTTTATTTTAAAAAAAGGTTTAAATTATTTTTTATAAAATGGACGTTTTATAAGCACAGGAAATGGTACCTAACGAATCATACTTGTTTGAGGAATGCTAAATATCTTGCAAATCACCATGATTCTGGTGTAGTATGAACAATTTTCTCTCAGTCCAAATGGTATACTCCGAATTTATTTTTACGTAAGGTTAATGCATTTTCTGAAAGACAGGAGTAATGTACATTATTTCTTTAAAGAACTTCAATCTTTCTTCATTGTCAAATTAAAATTGACAGTAACTAAATATCCTTTTTCTGAGTGCATTTCTAAAATTTCTAAAACCATTCAAAAATACAATAATGCTGGCTACCAATACAGCAACTGCTACAAAATCAAATTTTTCAAATAAAGGCTTTACTACATTGCTCTTTCTTACCTTTTATGTGCTTCTGTCAGTGACTTCTCTTCATTTTCTTGGTCTATTTTGGCTGTAAAAATACAATCAAATAATTAGCAACAAGGTGAAAGATAGAGATGTTTCAGGATAACTTTAATTTTAAATAGGTTATGTGTAAAAAATAAAAAAAAACACCTGAGGATATACTCATGTAGATCAATTCCAAAAGAAAAACAACCAACCAACTCCCCCAGTCAACAAAAAACCATACAAATGAAACTGCACAAATTTTGATAATCCTATTAAAAAGAAATCAAAAACCACAACAAGAAACCAACCCCCCCTCCAAAAAATCTTCCAGCAATATGAACAACAACCAGTCATGAAATTGACTTGAACCCAGACCTTAAATAATTATTCCAAAAACTTAAATAATATGGGAACTTGTCTACCAAGAGGAGGAAAAGCTGAGTAAAGAGCAGGAAGTAAAGAGCTGTAGCAGGCACACATTGAAAACATGACTAGTTTTACATGAAGGATATTATCATTTGGTGATCCTGTGGAGGAAACTACAAGTGAGAAACTGTCATTCCCACACACTGGTGAAAAAATTCTCTATTTACCACGGGTTCTCATAATTTTTTTGAACACATTTCACTTAACTTAGATCACTGAAAGAACACTTAAAAAATATACAAAAATGTGCACATTAACTTAGGCATCACCAATGTGCAAAGCAATTGTCAATCTGCTCTGTGCATGTGCTTAGGTGAAATTTATATTTATGCAGTCATTCAGGTAAGACAATTTAAATCTCATTTAAGGTCTGCATGCTTTAGCAGAAAGCTCTTTTAATTTGGTAGTTGATTCCCTTTTCAGTCTGCTAGACTTCTGGCCTGTTAACTTGCAAGGAGAATTTTACGATTCCCAAGAGTCAGTAGGTTTTGGAACATGAAAAGGCTCTGAACTGTCCTGGTAACAAATATCAGTGGTATAAAATTAATATAGAAATCTAAAAAAGAAGAAGCCTTTCAGCTATTTTTTATCCACTTTCCCTACATAGGTCTACAATAAAAATTCATTAAAATTATTTTTCTACATGATAGATACATTGCCTTTGAAAAATGAAATCCTGATTTTAAATTTGTTGAAAAACAGCAAAGCAATGGCATAATGAGGATATAAAGATAATCACTGTTTTTCTGTTACAATGTTTCAAGCAACAGCAATTTACAAAAATTCACTCAAAGAGGCATGTGAAATCTGTAGCAAAGATATACAAATGGAATTTCCTTATACTTTCCCCAGTCACAACAATGATCAGAGCTTTGTCTAGCGCTGCAAATGCTTCTTATTAGTAGCAATGTAGTCTTCTGAGCAGTAGCACTGCTGACTAGTGCCTGGATATTTGCAGTGGAAAACACTGTATTTAGTAATCATTACTTGGAGACTTGGGCTCCACCATTGTTATCCTGAAAGTGAAAAAAAAATCCCAGCAAACCACAGAAAACTTAAGGGAGAGATGGGTAAATGTTCTCAAGGCAATTGAAGAGCATATGAATCCTGCCTGATTACAGGTTTCAGTACTGACTTGAAACTTGGCCCAAATTCTTCAAAAGGTTTGTGAGGGCTCACAACCCTTTTGAGTGAACTTGAGCCCAGTGCTGAGTGAATTTGGGCTGACTTAGAGGTTTTCCTTGAAAGCCTTGCATCGCTTTGGATAAGAAACCAGGTGAAATGTGGCAGCTTTTACAGAATTTCATTAATACGTCTTTTTTTCATACTTCAATCCTGAAAGTCAAGGTATGACCAGGAAAAAACATATATTTCCAAAGAGAAGAAGGTGTGCACAAACTCTCTGGATGAAATGAGATCAAATATCTAATTCTGCATTAACACAATCACTAAGTAGCTATGGATAGAACTCTTAATATAAATAATTCTATTACTGAAAAATGCAATTTGGACTTCTTTCACTTAAGCAATGCTTAGAAATAGAGGCTAGAATATTCCATCCTGCAACAGTCTTGTATACATATATCATATTCTTAGGATATAAATCTTTTTGTCATTTCCAGGATTGAGGGGATGGAATATCATTAGAGCTGCCTTGTTTTAGGTCCTTTCTTCTTTATTTCAGCTGTTCTGCACAGGTTTACGAACAATTATTTACCCACCAACAATGGAGCAAATATTCCACAATTTATTTTTCGAAAGATTGTAAGCATAACATATTATCCTAAGCTTATCAAAGCATGCCAGAATATCCCCATTCTGGCACAAGTTTCCTTCCAATTAAAAAAGAAAGTAATTGTGGTCCAGAGAAGAAGAAATACAAAACAAAGCAAAACAAAAACAAGTTATTTCTGGTATCTATACTATTAATAAATTCATAGAGAATTGGTATTACACAATGAAAAGAAATTCTAGAAACCCTGAATGGCAGAGGTGCATCTAACAGCGCTTTTTTTTTTCTTAAGTAATAAGTACTTATGCATAAGGCAGCTACTATACCCACAGAGAGAGATTTCATCCTGCATCATGTCACCTCTTGGTATTAAACAGAATCTTGCATGGAAAAAAAATTTTCTCTGAAGAATTTCCTTGTAGTTTGTTCCAAATGTGATGATATTTTTAAACTTTTCGCATGTTTTCAAATTGATATTATTCAGGTGAAAATCTAATTTGCAACCCTTTTGCATTATCATTTTTCTAGACAGAAAAAGTTAAAGATGTTATTAAAACAATTCTGCTTACACAAGACAACAGGTGGCACCAGTGAAAGAGAAAATATGGTATATACACCCAGATCTCTCCCTGTCCAAAGAAAATAATCAGATGACTGCTTTTGCACTAGACACAGTAAACATCCAAGAGCTGTGGAAAATGGCCAGTCGAAGACACGCAGTGAAATTTAATCAGTAAGGGAAGAAAACCTCCTGTTATAAAATGACAGAATTTTTACTGTCCCCTGGATGCAATGGAATAACTATTAGATGTTGAAGCAGCTGGAGTTTGTTATAACTTGTGGAATGGGCCACTAATATTATCACATGATATTAGTGATTATAGGTACTTTGCTTTGTACTAATCACCCCATTGAGAAATTGCTTCCAATTTAGTCTTCCTCTTTGACTAGGGGAAGAAAAAAATTTAGTTATGATGGATGCAGTTGAAGTGTCCCAGAATGCATTATACTTTTTCATTTCACTCAATATTATGCATCTTTATGATCACGTCTTCCTCCAAAGCAGTTAATCACAGGTGTAAAAAGAGTGCATGAAAGGCACCAGTTTGGCTTCTTCATTCTTGGCATATATCCATTAAGTGCCAAACGCCAGCTAAAAGGTGTCCGCCTTGAAAGAAGATTCAGAGGAGAAAAGTGTACTTTCTGTTACAAAAGAGAACACCTCCAAGAGGTGAAATAAAAAAAAAGAATATCTATACCCACTCCACAGTTATCACAACATGTCAATGGCCAATATTAGAAAAACTAGCTAAATCTACGGATACCATGGCAGCTGACAATATGTGAGCACTCTCTTCTGCCACCACAATTGCTCTCTATCTTCAAGAAATAAGATTATTTCAAAAATACTACGATTTGATTTTCTTTGAAAAGCATTAAAAGAAATCTTGTAGTCATGCAATATCCATATCTGCTTTCATACATATTTGGAATCCATCAGCTAATATAGCAGTGACTGCTTGCAGGTTTTCTGACAGATGCAGGAATTTCTGCTCTTGGGTTAGCTATCTTCCCAAATATTCCATATTTTATTGGCTCATCATCTTTTCTAACACCCCCAGCTAAGAACTTGATTCTTGACACTAATTTGCTAAAGTACCTCCAAATAAACAGTCCCAAATCTATTAAAGACTACATCATACCAGGAAATACTAATCCCTCTATTTCATGTAATGCATTGGTAAGCAAAAGTAACAGTTTTACATGTTGGCCTTCATGCACTCTCTAAACTGTAGGGCTTTACATGCAGCTTTCATAATTCTCAAGGCATCCATACTCTGAAAAATCTACTTCAAATAATATAGTTGAAAAATAACCTTAGGTCTTATTGAAAACCACAGCCATCTCAAAACTCACAGCATTTTAGAGTCAAAGTGACCTCTCACAGAGCAAAGCTACCTTATCAATGATTTATAACAGGTACTGCTTTAGTTGTATTTTCCCTTTTTAATTTGAAAGCATCTTTAATGCCTTCTCGTTGAATGACATTCCACTGTTTGCCTGCTTTTTCCATTAAGATACCTTCAGATTATTTAAAGTTGGTCTCCTTTTAGAGCAAGGTCTATACTTCCTAAACACTTTATATATTTGGTCAAAATTCAAGTACATTCCTTCCTCCCTATGTCATTGCTTACCAAGCGTGAGGACTGTACTATATCCAAGGCTCTTAAATCAATTCTTTTAACTACAGGACATATGTATCTCTTCAAAAATTACTCACATCAGATGTCCTAATTTCTATTCTATTCTATCACTTTTTTTTTTAATTTGCTTAACTTTACTGCTTGATGTTTTATAATTGGGGCATAAAACCTGATTTCATGCAGTTCAAAATGAGCCTTCAAACAAGATCTCACAAATGAAGTCTAATTAACTGAATTCTCAAATCCTCTATCGTTATCAGCATACACCCACATGCCAGAATGATACATGCCATTGTTTTGTGTGTTTGCTCTTCCAATTATTTTTGATTAGAGTCCTGCAAAGGTTGCATATAAGCTTCTACAAGGGCATATATATGAATAACCATACTGAAGTGACCTGTGCAGAGGCGTGTTAGAAAACGCTGGCCTTCAGTAGAACAGTATAATTCACTTCTCTGCAAACAGTACATTTTTTTTTTTTAAGAAGCCTAGAGGATGAAATTAAATTAAAAGGGGTTCAAAGGTAAGGATATAAACCATTGATGAACCACAAATTGTCCCCTCAGACCTCAGTGGATCATTTTGGATGTGTTATGCTAAGTTCTCTGCAGAAATCAAGCCACACTGTGAGCGAAGACAACTGCCAAGTATCCTCTCATTTTCAGTCCCAAAAAACTTTCTCTTCTAGTCTCCTCCAAATTTAACCACTATACCTTGTGCACTAAATCTGACTTTTAAAAAAGCTAATAACATTAATATATCTATTTTTATATATGTACAGACTATTTTCTGTGTGGACAGATACTGGACAGATATCTGTTGTCTCTCTTATCAGGTGTAGCAATTTCTTGTTTGAAAGTGTGACATTTCCCTCTATCATCTCTTCCACAGGATTAAAAAAAAAATCTAAAAGGAGATATTTGACTTACAACTAACTGGGAACTCAAGACATACAACAACTGTTTTAGACTGGGATTATTGTGCTCCTACATTATATACATATTATTACAAAGCAGAAAAATTTATAGTAATCCTTTTTACTGAAAACAAAAATAAAAAAAAAGAAAACAATTACTAATATTTTTACAAATCCTTGCTGGAGATTTACCAGGATCTTTAAAACGACATATTTTCTTCCACACAGGTGATGAGTGAATAGTACCTGGGGCTTTGAAAATACACCAAATATCTCCACTGGCAGAGGCACAAATTCAAAAAAAGTCCCAACAAAAATAAACTAAGAACAAAATTGAGGGAAATTGGCCTTTTTTCTTAAAAAATGTATGGAACTTCAGGCATTTCACCTGTCACTTCTGACCCAGCTTCATTAAGGCCTGAGGAGCTGAGGTGCCTGACAGAGGCCATGAGGATGCCTTCTGTAGGTATCTCAACCATGTGACTAGGACAGAAAGAAAACAGATACAGAGAAAATACTGGATGAACTACCGGAACAAGAGCATGCGGTTCCTCTGCTATTATTAGGGTCTAAGGTCCAAGTTTACAAGAGCTCTGTCAGTGCTTCTGAGAAGATTCCCCTGTTCTCCTTGGTAGTACCTATAGTTTAGACACCCTCAGAAAACACCAAAATAACACTTAGAGAAATTTTTTTTTGGCAGTTAGCATACTGTTCAAGATTGTGTTCTGAAAGACCTTGAAGCATCAAAGCAGAATAGCAAATACACCAGAATCAACAGAAAGCTCTTGAGAAAAGTCTCTTTCTTCCCCTCTCCCCTCGACTCCTACTCCCTTTTAGACTTTTGAATTTGTTTTGCCTCAGTTTTTGGATTCTGTTGGTGTTTGTTCTCTTTGCATGTTTTTTTTAGTGTGGTTGGGGCATGATTGGCACAGGGAAGAACTATGCCAATTTAGATGGACACTATCAAAAAGGAAGTGGGTTTTGGGGAAGACTGTAAAGAAAAGTTAGATGATCATTAATTTTGAAACGATGACAGGGGCTTGTGCTCAGTGGCTTTGTAAAAAAAAAAGCATAAAACTCAAGCTTAGAAATGAACATGAAGTATGCAAGGGATTTGATGAGAAAAATAGACTCAAAGCTAGCAACTAATAAGAATTATCAATGTCCTCTATGTGTAAATGTACTAGATAAGCATAGTCACAAAACAAGCTGACCCGTTGGTGCCGATTCAGAAAGTATTCCACATAGACCTTGTAAGTCTACTCAAACTGCATTCAAACACCCTGCCAGAGCTTTTGTTCCACCAGAACTTTTTGTTGTTGGTTTGTGGTATGATCTTGACCCAGTGATTACTGTCTGTAGTCACCGTCTGGCCCCAGTCTCTGATGCAATTTAAGCTATTTCTGCTGAACCAGTTTCAAAGGACTATGAGTAAGGAGATGCACAAAACTGCCATCCCTTCTGATCTCCTGATCTCTCTTAAGGGAATATCACATCTTCTCAGGTAATTGAATACAGGAATGCATCTGAGTAATCTCATATGGAAGGCAACAAGAATCCTTTCATCTGCTTGTCTATGTCCTAAATCTTTTTGCTTTTTTCCTCTCTTTTTATTTAAAGTGTTAACTAGTATTTGTTTATAATTAGCTATGAATGTGCTTTCCAGTAACTTTCAAGTGGAGCCAGTTGTTTTTCTTCCTCTTTTTTTTTTTTTTAACAGATACGAAGCCTTTTCAATGACTCATTAGAGCTGTGTTGCTATAGCTTTGAGACTTTCTATCTACACTGAACAAAGATCCAAGTACATTTGGATGGCTTGTTATCGGGTACATTCACGTTAGAGAAAGCTTTACAAGAGAATAAAGTAGGATTTCTTCTGGGAATCCTAGCAAGAGTCTTACATCCTTCTGTACTTCCTACAACAAATTCATAAAAGGTTGTCAGCACGAAGAATACCTGTTCCCCCTCCCCCATTTTCTAAGGTTTTTATGCATACAGGTAAGAGAACATTTAATGAGAACATTTAAATGTAAACATTCAGACTCCAATTTCTTGAAGATAACTTGGGATAGAACATCCAATACACTGAACATTTTCCTAAAGATGTTGTTCCTTTTTTTTTCAAAACCTATGATCACTTAAACACATAAATATTTATATTGATTTTTTTATTCCAATCGGTTATACTGCCTAATGACTTCCCACACAACAGGAACTCAGATTATGAGCTAGATCCATAGATAATGAGCAAGATTTATGGAAGCACAGCCTAAAACCTCAGTGAATATGCAAGGATGGAAACTTAAACTTCCTTAAAAGTAAAAAAAAATTAAGCTTAAGAAGACTTTATAAAAGGAGATTCACTTTTCAGATGAATACTATCTTAATAATAAAACCAAAAAAACTCATCTCAAGTTCTATTTGTGATAGGTCTCAAGATGCAAACTTTTTCTACATTTTGCTGTTTGTGTTCTCCTTTAATCCATCAGGCAGGATTTTTGTAAGAAGATAGTTATTTTTGACTCAGTAAGTGGTCCAGCTACACTGCCAAAGTTGCGGAAGGCAAAGGCAAGGACTGAGAGAATAAAGAAAGAGAAGATTGGGTTTGAGACTAACTAAGGAACACTGAAGGTACACAAGTTTGTGGGACCTGATGAGATTCATCCATGTCAGAGGAAGTGGCTAAGCCACTACCCATCATATTTGAGAAATTGTGGCTGTCCAGTGAAGTTTCTAATGACTGGAAAAGTGGAAACACAACCTCCCATTTTAAAAAAGGAAATAAGAATGACTGGCCTGTAGTTCCCCAGATCTGTCTCAAGTCAGTGACCAACAAGATCATGGAGCAGATTATCCTGAAAACTGTGCTAAGATGGAAAATAAGGAAGTTATTGGTGACAGCCAGTATGGCTTCACTAAAGTTCAAAGAGTGCCTGACAAATTTGGTGCCTTCTATGATGGTGTCCCAGTGTTGGTGGTTAAGGGAAGAGCATGGATATCATCTGCCTGGAATCATAAAAAGCATTTGACACTGTCCCACATGACACGCTTGTCTCCAAACTGGAGAGACATAGGCTTGACAGAGGGGACACTGGGTGGGTAAAAAAATTGCTTGGAGTTTTGCACTCAGGGGTGTGTGGTTAACAGCTCAACATCCAAGTAGAAAACAGTGACAAGTGGCATTGCTCAGAGGTTGGTATTGGGACCAGTACTTTTTAACAGCTTTGCTGGTGACGTGGACAGTGGGATTGAGGGCATACTTGGCAAGTTTGCCGATGATACCAAGCTGTGTGGTGCAGTCAACATGCTGGAGGGATGGGATGCCATCCAGAGGGACCAGGACAGGCTTGAGAGGTGGCCCTGTGTCAACCTCACGAAGTTCAACAAGGCTAAGTGCAAGGTCCTGCAACTCAGTCAGGTCAATCCTTAGTACACAGGTTAGGCAGAGAATGGATTAAGAACAGACAAGAGGAGTAAGACTTGGGGATGTTGGTCGGTGAGAAGCTCAACAGGACCGGGCAATGCAAACTCACAGCCCTGAAAGCCAACCGTGTTGTGGGCTGCATCAAAAGCAGTGTGGCCAGCAGGTCAAGGGAGGTGATTCTCTCCCTCTACTCTGCTCTTGGGAGACCTCACTTTGGGTACGATGTCCAGCTCTAGGGCCCTCAACTTAAGCAGCAACCTGTTGGAGCAAGTACATAGAAGGTGATGAAAAGGATGGAACACCTCTCCTATGCAGACAGGAGAAAAGAAGGCTTTGGGGCCACCTTTCAGCAGCCTTTCAGTACCTAAAGGTGGCTTACAAGAGAACTGGAGAGGAATCTTTTACAGGGACATTTAGGGATAGGGCAAGGGGAAATGGCATCAAACCTAAAGAAGGTACATCTACATTAGATACAAGAAATAAATTCTTCACTGTGAGGGTGGTGAGACACCGGAACAGGTTGCCCAGAGAGTTTGTGGATGTCCCATCGCTGGAAGTGTTCAGGGCCGGCTTGGATGGGACTCTGAGCAACCCAGTCTAGTGGAAGGTGTGCCTGTCCATGGAAAGGGGTTGGAACTGGGTGATTTTTAAAGTCCCCTCCAACCCAAACCATTCTATGATTTGTCAGCCTTTGAAGGATGGCATCTCCTGTCAGCTGAATTGAGGGAGAGAGAAGTGGGACCCAAATCCAACACTTTAAAAAACCCCAAAACATAACAACATCCACAAAACCCCAGCAAATCACTCCATCATACTTAGTCGTGGTTTTAGTGGCTACTCACTGTAACGTTGTCATGTCATATTCACAAAAGTAACATGCATCGTATTTTGTGTGCAACTTTGAGCTCCTCACTCGATGTTCCCTGCTACTAATCTTAAATCCTACACTGCTGAAAGATCTCGGTCAGGTGAGGACTAGGTAGGAAACAGATGTGAAGTTAGACAGCGTACCTACGACTAAATATATGTTTTTAGGTATAGTAAAGATACAGCAAGAGAATTGTTCATCTGTGAGCCTGGACTCCACAGTGCTGAAGAACACGTGCCATTGTGATTAGGGCTCGTGAAGGACCTAAGTGCTCTTAAGCTTTAATGTCCTCTTATTTTGCATTCTCCATCCCAAGAACTATGTCATAAAAGAAATCTTATTCAATTACATTTTTACTGGAGAATGGATTTAAAATGTGAATTATTTTCTGCCCTCCCCCACTACCTACAAGGTTTTTTGGTAATTTTTTTTCAGAAGGCATTTTTTTCAGAGTATTTTGAATTGGATGACTTGTATCATGCTGTTGTGATACTCATACATTGATCTGTTCTCATGTGATGACAAAATACCTTTTTTAACTCTACCACACCTGTGCTGTCTGAAACCACTGTGATGCCTACAAAAATGATTAGATGAGATCCTGTGCCAAAGGCACAAAACAGCTGACAGCCCCTGTCTAAAAGTTTGGTCTTTCATGGGCTTTGAAGCAAGGAAAGACTAATTCAGTGAAGCCTGTCTAGGGTTGCAAATGCAACACAATCTGAATTAGGATTATTATGTAAAAATGCACACCAATGGAGGTGCTGACATCTGAAGAAGGGACAAGTTTATATCATGCTGATGTTAAACTATTTATCAGCATTAAGATGTCAGTGTGAGATTAAAAAAATACTTTCAAGACTCAAAGAACAAGTTTTAAAAGCTCCTTCAATAATTCAACAAAAAGAATACTACCAGAAAAATGTAAACATTCATAAAATTAAATTGCTTAAGTTGAATTCCTGCATCTTTTGTTCTAGTGAGTTTATGTTTCTTGCCCTTCATATTCCTCCAACGCTTTCTTCTCAAATGAAAAAAAAATTTTTTTTAGATCTTAGTAATGAGTATATTTTGGTAATCATAATAATATTTAAAGTGAGTGTCTCCACATAAATTACTAATATCCAACCTTTTAATGTTCCGTGCAGTTTTTCAAAGAAAAACAAAAAACATTTATTCATATATCTTCCTAATAATGTTTCAGTCATATTTTCCTCAAATTAGTTTTAGAAAAATTATGAACTACTGCTATGTTCTCCCTTACATTAATCAAATTATAAAAGCAATATTTAAAGAAAATGGAATCTGCAAAATCAATCATTCTGGGTTAGAAAATGCCAGAATTAAGATTATCCTAGCAGGACTCATTTCGCAATCATCTACAGTACTTCTGGAGCCAGGAACTTAACCCAGACATCCAAGATTTAGTCTGATGCTTTAGTCTCATTCACAATCCATCATTTGATGATGCACAGCCTTTTGCTACTTGACCTAAAAGAAGAAGTCATGACCAACTATCTGGTTGCAGCTACAGGGATAAATAGAACTCACTGTGATTTATACATTCATTTACTAAGAGTTTGGAAACCGGGTTCCTGAATGCTCTTCCGTGCAAAAAAAGGAGATGGTTACAGACAGTTCAACCAATAGGACAATTTTAGCATCTTTATTCTATAAGATTATGAGGATGTGACTACAATTTAGATCTAGAGAAGAGTCTGTATTCTTGGGTCCAGCAGAACAAAACCTGGTGCTGGTATTCACTTACAATAGCAGAACTGCAGAATTTTGCGAAATAAGATTAGAAGGAACCAAAGATTGAGTGATTATCCTGTGGTCCCAAACTTAAAATCACACTGGAATAATTCTCATTGCTTTTAGGTGAGCTAGCCAAACATCAGAAATTTTTGTTTTTACTTCTGCAAACATTGCTTGTATTTATCCCATGGCATAATGTTTTTTCTAAAGTCTAAAACTAAATATATTGGCTTGGCTTCTGAATATGATGTCAGATGATTTGCTCAGATTTGAAGGATTTTCACAATTTATAGAATCTCAGTGGAAAGGCCATGATTTCAACATATCGAATCTTCCCACTTCCCAAAACAAGACTTACTATTCTCAGGGAGTGATGGTTGCTGCCTCCTCCCATAAGTTTCCTGCTTTATCAAGGCGACAAGAATGCACAGCCTAGACGGCATCCCAACAGCAAACACCCAGAGACTGCTTTTCTCTGCAAAGTTAACCACAGCTAAAACCTGGGGACTACGAGTCATTTGTGGTTCATGCACACACAACTCTTTCAGCATGAGCTGGCCAATCCATCCAGTGGGGACAAGGCTAAAGGATTACTAACTGCTAATGAAATTCCTCTGCAAACTGCGTGATAACTAGCACCCTCAGCATTTCCCTACTGTCTTGTGTCAGACTCATTTCCACCAGGAAAAGAAGTGATTTCTGGAGCTTTCTAAACTGGTGGATGTGATCTCTCATGTGTTTGCATCCCTATCTCTCCACAGCTACAGATGGAACAATGGAGACAAGGTTCCCAAATAGTGCTTTGTTTTCAATCTCTGTTATTCAAATTGTGATAACTTGTGGGGAATAACTCAAAGGCAGAAAATGTGACTATATTTGCTATATTGGGTACATGCAAATTTTAAATTCCTACTGTTTGGTATGAATAAATTTTAATTGGTAAAGGACAATTGTTTTACTAAATTTCACAGTTATATATTACATATTGGAAATCCTTAGAGAAATGGTTATAACAAACTAAATAATAAACAATATAATTTTGAAAAGTTTTATATTTTCTGACAACTTTTCTTCAATCTCCTTTTTTGAAGTACATTTTCTATTTTTTTTTTTTTTTATTTTTCCCTTTTTAAACCCTATGGCTATGGAGAAGTTCAGAAAAAAAAATTAACATTTGTAAGAACAAGAGAACCCCATTATACATTTGGTGATTTGATGTGATTGCAGTATGTGGACTCAAAAAGAGGACATGAAAAGAAAACAAGGAGGAGAAAACATGGAAGAAAATAAGACAACCTGGAAAAACAGAGAGGATTTTGTTGGAGGTTTTGAAGCACACAGACCCTCAAAAATCCAGTGCGTAGGATAAATCATGCTTGCCAATATCCACTAAGCCAATGCAGAAAGGAGAGCACATGTAATTTAACCTTCCGTTAAGTATATTGATAATTTTAAGAATGACCATGAAGTCCCTCAAGAAAGGACTAGCATCCTGTCACTAATTTGCATACTTTAATGCACATGCTGATTGTTTAGCCTACTGACTTGCATAGCAAGACAAATACTGAACAGCCTTCATCACACATAGCACCAGCATTTTCATCTAAAAATTCCATGATTCTGAACACATTCTTGCCTCTTCTCCTTCTTTGGCTTTCAAATGAAATCAACTTTACAAGCAAGGTAGTGATATACAACCTTTTTTGTCCCTAATGAATCTAATAAAACTGTTACATAAAAAAAAAGATTTTTTAAATTAAGATATCATTAGTAACAATCAGCTAGACTAGTTGCAGTAACAACTCGGATTTATCTAGCTGTGTGTGACAGTAACTATTCTTATAAAGCATAGCCTTTCTAACCCCTTGCCAAGGATATTTAATTTGGTGTCCAAGTTTTCTTGCCTATGGGAAAAACCATTTTCCATTTTTGGTGCTAGCAACATGTATAAGTGAATATGCTGTAAGTAACTAGCTACCTTGAACTTTTGGGTCCCATTATGCACACAAGTTATCTACTCTGAAAAGGCATCATATAAACATGCCGAATTATTCAACCTTATGAAAAATGCTTTTCATCTGAATTAGAAGTTAAAACTTTTTCTGACTTTAGAGAAACTGGAACTTGAAAAGATAAAAATGTAAAGCTTGATTTTTCTTTGCCCAGAGCATATGTTATATAAACAAAAATCCCCAAAAGGTGCCAAGAATTGTCCCTCTGTTTTTCTAAATGATCATGTGTGCAGTCTAGCTGAAAAGACTCATCGATTATGTCTACATAAACAACAAAAGCCCTTAAAAAAAATATCTAGATCAAAAGCCTGTCAAACACTGAACAGGAAAGAGAAATCCTGCTTTAAACATGGCCTCTTTCAAGTCGGAATTCAATCCCATGAAGTAAAAACAAAGGATTTCATAATGAAAGGTATTTAAATTACTTTATTTTTGGAACTTAACCAGGGATTCTTTTTTGCTATATGTTAACCTTTGTCTTTTTTACATTGGGACTGCATAATAGACCCTATGGTTTTTTAAAAAAAATATAGAAATTGTTTAGTCACACTTTACTGTGTTCAAAATACACATTTCCAATTATTTTCATCAAAATGAGACTGTGATATTTTTACTGACATTATGGGTTTCTCCTTTTGTCAACCACCCAACAATATACACTATTAATATGGGAACACAGCAAAGTTTTAATGGATGCAATGGATATCTTTTTTTTCTTTTCGATCTCCTAAAGTACAGACCCATAATCACAAAGGAAATTGCATATCCTTGCAAAAACAAATCACTATACAGCTTATATAAAATTGCATTCTGGAAAGTATAGTCAGAAATCATAAAATAAACTGAAGTACAAAGTCAGATACTTCTAAAACGATGGTTTCTAAAAGAAAAAACCCACAAATTTAACAGCTAGCTGTCTGCTGAAATACAATCATATAATCATGAAATGGTTTGAGTTGGAAGAGACCTTAAAGATCATCTAGTTCCAACCCCCTGCCATAGTCAGGGACACCTTTCACTAGACTAGGCTGCTGAGAGCCCCATCCAACCTGGCCCTGGACACTTCCAGGGATAATCCTCATGTTTGATTTCCTACTCTGTTAATAAGGTTAAAATGACATGATTTACAGTATGCCAATAGTGATATCTTACAGACAAACGTGTGATTTGAATGTCCTCTATCTATACATAAAATCTATAATAGAAACCTAATGCAAAACACTTGCTACACGTTCAATCATACCACTACTGCAATATTTATATGCCATATACATAACTAGAATCCAGTTTTAAATTGGTTCATACTTACTAGTGTTGGAGACAACATCCTGTTTGCCACGTTTCGCTAGTAGACACTTGTTTTAGAAAACATCAGTTCACATTTGATGATTAAAAATACTGTGTGTGCTCAGTTTATTCCCTGTAATTGAGAGTCCTATACCATGGATCAGTACCTAGTAGAGCACGTGAGCAGCCTGGTCTAGTCCCCTCCAATCCAAACCATTCCATAGGTACTCCACTAATAATGTTTGGATAGATAGTCATTTTGGATACTCTAACCAGGAAGAGAGACATTCATATCTGACCGGCCTCTCAAATACAAAGCACATTCAGCTAATAATGATTTGTCTCATCAGGGTATTTTAACCCTGATGCATTGAATTCTGACTTGTGTTAAAAAGCAAATTGGTCAACGCAGAGTAGTATTTCAAGAAATGCTCTGATATAACATTAGTCAAAACCTGAAGTTATCCATATTTCCTATAATCTTGTCAAAGAAAGGTCTAGTAAAGCATAGTCTATTCATTTTTAAAATGTTTTTCTACTAATATGGATGCCATAGTTGATCCTGGATATTTCTAATGTATTTTTTCTTGAAGTGTTAACCATTAATCACATCCAAGTATTTCATATGGATTTGCAGTATATCTGGAAAACCTTTAACTACTTTTGTTATGCTTATTCCATGTTTTTGGCGCATACAAAAGAATTATCTCATTGGAATGAAGTTAATGAAACAGATCCAGCTTCAATAATTTTTCAAGGAACAAAGGCTGTAAATTTGTTTTCTACTGGAATGTTGAACTTAGAAGATCACACACTCAAGCCAATAGCATTTGTCTTTGCTGTCATGCAAAAGAGAGTGAGTCACCTACAGTACAAGAGAATCATTTTGCAAATCTGTTAGAACTGTGTGGCATCTGATTAAACTAATCCATGTCTTTCTATGATGCCAAAATAAACAGTCCCTTTCCCACAATGTATAAACATTGTTCCCATAACTTTCCTTTGAAATGTCATGAAAAGGTTAAGTGACGTTTCATTATTTACCTTGACTAATGAATTGCTCCATGTTGTCTTTGAAGGGCTGTAGGTGCTCTTCTAGTGATAGCTGATAAACTTTTGCTGCTTCTGTCTCACATGCTGAAATTGAAGAAACAGATTAGTTTAGGATGACACATCATAGCATGGATCTGCATACTGCAATAAAAGACACTTTAATTCATATCCAGTGAAACTGCTGGAGAATATGTGCCTCACACACACTACAAGTACAAACACCATGATAACAGAATCAGGAACAGTCACGTTCCCAGTAAAATATTTTTATATGCAGATAATTTGTGGCCAGCGAGTGTGTGAGTTTAAATAAAGGGTTGCAAAAATTGACAAAAGTATTCAATTATTTTGAGGTAGAAAGACAAATTTAAGTGGCAGAATTGTATGGGAACAAAAAACTCAGATTCCAGGCCATGTTGATATACCTGGACCCAGGTAACAGTGCCTGAAAAATAAGGTTCAGATGCAAAATCTACACCAAACAGTAGGAATGACCTTAATTTAGCAAGTTAAGACAGATGAGGGCTTGGTACTTGATAAAACCAGAGAGAGTATTGAAGAGTTTTGCATTGTTCAAAAACAATAGTGCAAAAGGATTAAAGTGAAAGATTGTAAGAGTACAGCTCCCATGGCTTGAACTCTGTGAGAGAACTTGAAAAAGAACGGATTACTTCTTATTGGACTAGAAACCAAGACAGAGAATCTGGGGCCTAAAGCAGCCCTGACACAAAGATTATTTGTCGGTAAGGTGGTGCCATCATACTTCCACCAACTATCCAAGCTAATTTAATTTGGGTCAAGAGAAGACCTGAGACTGTTATTTCAGGTGAATGTTGAACTCCAATTTCCACTATAAGGGAAATCTGACTGACTCAAACAACTGGTAACTCCACACAAGTGGAGTAAAACCAGGGTGATAATAACAATTAAATTTTAATTATTATTTTTTTTAAGCTTAGAGCAAAATAGACATAATAACAGCAGACTTTTAGGGGAAAGATAAACATGAATATGTCTACTTAAGAAACCTGCTTATCAAGCAATATTAAAAATTTAAAAAAAACCTTACACACCCCCCCTCCCGATATAGTCATATAATATATAATTATATAATGGGAAGCCTGTAATTTTTAAAAAAATATTAGTCAACACATGTGAAATAGGGGAGGGGATCCAAATGACCAAGAAATTTCTTACAACATATGACAGAAGAAGAAATAGAAAACCTATGTACTATTCTGCAAACGGAGATGTTCTGATGGTAATATATAGAATTTGGATTACTCTTTTCTCTTATGCAGAAATAAGTGTCACAGCTGAAAGAGGCAATAGAACCTACTGTAACATTTAATATCACCAAAATTCCATACCTTTTTCTAGAATATGGATTAAATATTTTTCAGAGAAGTATAGCACTATACTCTCTTGAATGTTTGCAGCTTATGTGAACTCCTGATCTCTCAGCCAATTTGAGAGAAGTATATATCTTATGAAGACTCATACCCAACAAAAATCTTAGCCTATATCAATGTCAACAGCTTGAAGCAGTCCTGTTTCAAAATGTAAAAGGAAATGTGGGATATTCTATGTTTTATATCCATCTTGTTATAGGAAACAAAATCATGTAATACTGATTATCAAAATAAAATGTCTCTTCCTTAACCATTTAGATACTGGAAGGTCTCCCATAGTTGATTTGTTTGTGCACATATGTGTGGTGTGGAAAAGGGTGTGCATTTATTAATAGCTTTGTTTCTTCAGTTTTTGGTGGAGTTCTTCTTCTTCTTTTCTGCCCACACTCCTCCCTCTGTAAAAAGACTAAAATCCATGATTTTCAGAAGAATAACAGTTCAGGTCTATTTTTTACTGTATTCCTGAATTGCAAACACTATGTAAATAATTTAAAATTAAAAAGAAAACAGAGAGGAAAAAAATCCCCTTCTCTTGCTTTAGAGAGAGTAGAATATTGTATGTAGCATTCAAATTTTAAAAATTAACAAATCCAGTCATTATTACCATACTAATGATTATTATGATGCTTAAAACAAACTAGTTCGTGAGATTCTTTCTTTATTAAAGAATTAACAGGCCTGTAAGCTCTTCCTAAGTTTCTCAATTCTCCAGATCACCAAGACTGGAACTGTGCAGTCTCCCTGCACAGCCTGTTGGATATAGCACTCATTTATTATTTTCTGTAATTTGTCACCAGAATCTCAACCTCGACTATTTGTATGATCTATTGCTATTCCTCATTGTAACTGAAGAACTTAAAGTGCTG
Source organism: Cnemophilus loriae (assembly GCA_013397755.1). NCBI lineage: Eukaryota > Metazoa > Chordata > Aves > Passeriformes > Corvidae > Cnemophilus > Cnemophilus loriae. The sequence continues at coordinate 1,552,644 of VZTF01000380.1, read as the reverse complement.
ATCAAATGAAAGCAGTGCAAAATCCAGATAGTTCCCAGTATTTCTACCCAAATGAAGAAATAAGATACTGAATAAATGCTTGTGTCTGAAGAGTACATCCAACCTTCTAAGAACATGGAGAAAAAACATGGGAAAAAAAAAGTATGTGAGAATACAAACAACCTTCTAAATTCGATTTTTTTTAACCTCAGCTTCATATTCAAACACATTTATCTCTACAAAACAGCTCAGCTAAACATCCCAGATATCAAAGGAATAGACTGGCAAAGTGGATCTGTTGTGACGATATTGTAAAAGTTTTGTCTAAAACAAAAGCTTGTCTGACTTTTCTTAACAAACTCAAAACTTGGTCTTATCTTCCCTATTCTCACAGGTTTAGTTATTCTCTCATTTAAGGAGATGTGTAGACAATTAAAAAACTTAGACAAAGCATATTTCTAAACTCCATTTACTTCAAGCAGATTTTAAATTTTCTTATAGTGAAAGAGTTGAAAGGTATTCAAAGCACCACAAATGAGACCCGTATAGGCAGTCACAAAAGCCAAGCACTAGGTAGAAACTTACCTCACCAGACTGAGTTGCCCAAACAGGAATAAAGCTACTTTGTGTTGCTTTGAAGCAAGGTGAAGGTTTCAGAATCCTCTAGTCTCAAATCACGCACTTGAGACCTTCCAAAGATCTCAAATCCTAAGCAGAAGTCAGCAAGGGCAGAGACACCTTTTCTCCAACCCTCTAAATCAATTTTAGCATATAAGAAATATACGAACAATGGAAAGGACCGTTAAGACATCTAATTTCATCTCCTCTCTAGATCATATGCTGCAGAGAACTGCATGTCATTTTTCACAGAAGCAATCAAAATGGATTCTTGTGGGCAATTCAGACTGGTAGCTTTTTGCCTATACATACGCAGGTCTCTCAAATGCTCCTGATCTGGAAATTGATGTGAAAACCTGTCCTCAAAACCAATTTAGAAATTTAAACAAATTGTGATTTCAGCTGTATCCAGTATCTCAAGAATTCATCTCATTTTCTATTTCTGGGTTAAAATACAATTAATTGTATTTTTTCAACCTATTGTGTTAGTTTTCTCATCCTAATTTTTTTTTCATTCATTTTTTAGGTCAATTTACTTAAAACATATAAAGTTTCACAACAGCCAGTATCATTTAAGAGACATCTATACGGAAAAGGAAAGTGACAAAAAAAATCTGTGCTTTGCACTACCATTTTCAGTAAGGGATTCTGGTAAATGATGTAAAATGCACTCAGTCTCATTATCAGAAATAGTTACTTGACCTTTTTGAAAAAGAGAAAAAAAGTTTTCAACATCCAGAATATATTTTCAATGCACATTTTCCAGCTGGTTCTATTGGATGCTAAATTTTAGCCCTTCGAAGCACAAATCTCTTTGTAACATAAAAGACGTCTTTTTGAACAAAATGAGTGAGCAGATGACCAGCTGCTCCTCAGGCTTACTGCATTTTCTTTTGCCAGGATAACAATGGGCAGCAGGATTTTTCTTTTCAAACCCCCAAAGTATAAAAACTAAATGAAAAACTTAAAAAAAACAAACAAAAACCCCAAACTCAACAACAAAAAACCCGCAACCCATCAAAAAACAAAAACAAAAACAGGTGAGTAAGCAGACTTATGAATTATCTTGGATGAGTAATTAACAGATTCATTAAGCTGTTTTTGTTAACTAATTCAGAAACTACATACTTATCTATAGAAATCTGCTAGAAGTTAGGTGGATTTTCAAGATAGTTTAAGATACTCAAGACCACACCTTTAGTTGAGACTTGATAGACTGTTTGTTTACAAGCCTTTATGGATGCTTTGAAATCATGACCTTAATTTTCTGAGGTTCTGAGTACTCAGAATTCCACAGGAGATGTGCCTGTGTCCTACTTGTCTTAAAACTATATAACAACATTATCACTGTTTTCTCAACTTCCTCAGTGCTCTCTAGATTCCTTACAACTGCAACCTGTGACTTTAAAAGAAAGGTTAGACTTTATCTAAAGGAAACAATGCTGGCCTCATCAAAAGACAAACTGATGAACCCAGCCACAAATACAGAAAGAGCTCTTAATTTTCTTTTATTTATTTTTTTTGGAATTGTAATGACTTACACTAAGAACTGCTGAGTCTTCAAGGGCTTCCATAGACAGCGCCTTGTTTGGAGTTTTAAGGACAGTAAAATATGATTCACAGATTGACTGAAAGCCTGGCTTTAGTTTACATCTGGTTTAGGTTTAGGCGTCTGCGTGCAGCATAGCGGCAGCAATTAACCCTTTCAGTGATAACTGAACAAACAGCTAGAATTTGTGGATGTACAGCTGTTAGTGAGTAGGCAAAAGTAAAGATTTAATTTGGTTAAAACAATACCTGTTTCTGTAAGGGTAGGTTCTGTAAAGGTTTCTGTAAATGGTACAGATAACTGGAGGATTTACCCAAACCACTACTGTTGCTATATTATTTTGCTATTAATTACCTTGAGTGATTTAGCATTTTATTATAAAAGACTGAAGGCATCTTTTCATCAGAATATGAATCTATGGTTCATACAAGAAAAATAAAAACTATTTCTTAATTGTGAAATATCTTCATTCACATTTATATCAAAACTACTGACAGAGAATAAGAAAACCACAAACATTTCAAATTGTCTTAGAACAGAGTATTTTTGATGATGCAATGACTTCAAACTCCAGAGAATACAATTTTTTCTCCATTTCAATTCTCTCTACTCCAGCCCTGTCTTCCCTTGAAACTTGAAATCTCAGTGTACAAGCACATTAAAAAACCCCTAAGTTTTAGGGAGACCTCTTAGGATACACTTTATCTCATCAAACTTTAGTTTTTTAAAAGACAGATCACTGGATTAGACTCAAGGGCTTTCCTTAGCTGGAAAAATCTATCAATCCTTAGATTGTTCCTCTTCTCCTTTAGGTGAGGACAATCAAATTTAGAAGAGCAACCCCTTCCTTTTCTTCCATCTGAAGTAAGGCCTAAATAGCCTAAGGCTGCTCAAGTTTGTTAATTGAAGTTGCAAGTAATACCACTCCTGATTCTGATCAAGAAGTGGCATTGAAATGTTGCCAGAGTCTTAGATCCATAACCAGAACTCTGATGGAATACAGTCTTGAGAATATGAAAAGATACAAGGATACATGTGTATGTGAAAGAGAGAGGGGCAAATATTATGGTGCATTTTAAAAAAAATTTTAGTCTGAAAGCATTAATATTACTTATTAAAGAACTAATGGTGGATGCAATCTTAGTTTGCAAAGTAATCCCTGCACCCTAGACACAGTTTGTCCACAAAGAGAAAAATTCCATTTCAAACTACAGTTTGACTGAACTCTCAGGGTTGGGAACTCCTTCTAGGTATTAAGGGTAACCCTTACTGAGGCAATAGAAAGGATTAGCAAGCCTATTGCTGTCCGAACTCTCTCAGTCACACACGGACACCATCCCAAATATAAATTTAGAAGTCTTTTTATTGCACAATATGGTACTTCCAATGCTCTTATTGACACAGCAGGTGTTAAACAGGAGAGCACATAACAGCCAAACAACCAGCAGGTCCAAGCTGAATAGGTAACTTAAGGTGACTGTAAGAAGCACTGAAAAAATAGGGACCGTGTATTTTTCCAAGATACTCTGGGGCTTTTCTTGGAACATACTTTTAAAACACAGAGTGTTCTGCAAATGCTTAACACTTTATAAACATTCTCAGTCATATTTATTCCAAACCAGGGAGATGTACTGGGCCACACAGCCTAGCTTCTTTTGGATGGAGACTTTTCAATGAGTTGTAAACACCCAGAATAGGAAAAGAAAGCATCACTACAAAAATAGTGTTTAATTATCATAATTATTGCTTATAGTCCGTTTCCAATCAAATATATGAATTATGACATTGTAACATATAAACAAGTACTGACTTCAACACAATTTCATAGCAATCTGCATTATATTGTACTATTAATCTCTTCTACTAGTCAGATTTATTTTCTGCCTGACAGTGTTTCTAATTCCCTTTTAGCTGAGCTTCAGTGAAAGTTTTGCAATAAGTGACAAGTGATGAATTAGTTTCTGATTAGCAAGAATAAACTTAATGTTGTAAGGCTAGAATGCTAAGGTGTAGCCAAAGAATAGCTTCTAAACATTTTTAACTTGCCATAATTCTGTAACTCTCAATGCTATTTTAAGGTTCTAGTTCCTTCCTACACTAAATACATCTCAAAGAATTTCATCCACATCCATTGTGGATTTGGACCACAAATACAACATTTTCCTAAACCACAATTTTGCCTTAAGAGAGTGTCAAAGCAAAGAGGGTTAGAATCTTGATTGATTTAATACATGCTTTCCACATCTTCCTGCTCTACCTGAAGCACTCTGAAGTGTCTAGAAAAACATACTGATACTAATAGTTATATAACAGAGGTCCTAATCAGTGAGAGTCACACACTGCTCCTGTGACCCTGGATGCCCAATTTTCTTTACATGGTGAGTTGATTTAAGTCATGTGGCAAGTGCTAAAGTTTCTTCTGTGGAATGACATAGGAACAGAAGTCATTGCTTGGCATGACTGCATCAAGGAACGCTGCTGACAGCCGGGAAAGATCAAAAGCAGATCAAGTTGCTTAACAAACTATATGTCACTGAAGTCAAAAGGACTAAAGTAGGAATCCTAGAGAGCTGTGAAATCTAGGAGCAACAGATGGAGCCAAACTCACTTGATTTGTTAGTAAGAGGATCTACCTGTTCTTTGGTCTTCTGTCTTACAACAAATATATATATAAATTTATAAAGGTATATAAATTTTATCCTTGGGATCCGTATTATTTAGAAAAACAAATTTCTGTCTTATTCATCTTGGAACAGGCACATGGTATGATTCTAAAAGTCTTTGGGACTTGCACTTTTAATCTGAAATACTAGAAGTGATTTTCTTTTCTACAATTTTATGAACTGCCAAGGCATAGATTTCATAAACACTTAAAAATGGACAATAGCCACGATAGTCAAAAGGGAAGAAAGCATGTAAGTTTGAATACCATGAGTCCTTTTTCTTTTCAAGCAGTCAGCATAATAGCTCTAATACAAACATAAGCCCAAACTCCAAACTGCGAAAGAGCGTGTCAACAAAATTATTTTACGGAATCGTGAAGATTATTTATATCTGCATGTTTCTGTGTACATTACTGACATCTTTAGATGGAAAAATACAGCAGTACTAAAATGAACTGCTATTGTTATGGCTATGAAACTTTTTTTAAAATAATAACCGTCCTCTACTTTGTGGATATTCTGTCGGGATTTTTTAAATATTATGAAAGAATCGTTCTGGAATGAAATTTACCTTTAAATAATGATTATGGAACATTTTCTAAGACAAAAATAAAGTATCTGCGGAAGACTTTTTTTCCTGGGTGAACCTCCTTCTCCCATTGTCTGAAACTAACACGAATAGAATACCCTTAAACTGGTGTTACTGCCTGCATCAATACTACCTGCAAGTTTCAGTTTCTTAGCAACAAAGAACAAATCAAATGCCCCATCCTCACCAAATGGTGAAATCCACTCATGAAATCTGCCATCTAATAACTGATAAATATAAATCCAAGGCTACAGTCCACATCTCAGTGTAAAATTCTAATGTATTCTGGGCATTTATTTCCATGACTTTAAAGTCGGTATTTCCTGGGAATAATTAATACTCATTTACTCACACTGACTTCAAAAGAATAGGTTCATATTTAGAATTTTGTCAGAATTTTCTCAGCATCATACAACCCTCTTCCTGTCCAGACATTTGATTAGGCACTTACTAGCTCTAGCAACTCGTAAGATTCCACATGTTCATTAGCAAATCTGGTAGCGTACTTAAAGTAAAGTCAGAGAAAAAAAAAAAAAAAACACTCTGCAGTAATTTTACCCATTCTGTTAAAATTTGTACTCTATTTAGAAATGATTGTCATTAAGACAGGCTATTCTATCTCACTGAAATCATTACAAAAATTAAACTATCAGAATACTCAGAATTTTCACTGTATTACTAAAATTTACTACTACTGCTCTTGTGGTCATAAAATCTTTTAACACAAATGGTTTTTAATTTAGATTGAACTTTTCTTTGGAGAAGAAAGTCAACACAAAGCATTTTGCATCTCCTGAGACTATTAAGAAGTCATGACTAAGACTGTAGTCTGGTGCTGAAATTGTCACTTCATATTCAGGAGAGGATGAAGATGCTGATGCTGTCCCCAGAGAAGTTTGTACCAAATGAAATATGAAAAGCGCAATGGCGTTTGTAGTTATTCTTCAGTTTCATTAACTGCAGAAAAGACTGACAACAGAGTCTCAAGCCTAAGGGTTGGACTGGAAGCACAGAAAGAATTCAACTGCAATCTGAAGGCAGATTGAAGCGTGTAATTTCCATTTTTACAGAACCCTTGCTTTGATCACTGCACAGTGTGGATTTATTCCACAAGAGATTTATGTCTGTGTGCAAATTTCAACTTTGATCTAAAAACATTCAACCTTTCACGTACAAAAACCATTTTTGCTAAATTTGTGAGGAATAAAATCTGCCCCCATGTATATTCGTTAACATGAACCTGAATTCAAGTATTTTTTTTTAATAAGACTTAAGTGTCTTCTACATATGCAAGCTTGGAGATCAGCTCTGAGATTATCTGGAAGTTGCAAGAAGTATAGAAACAAGTTTTCATGACTGAATTGTGAGATTTTCACCCCCTAGATTGTTCAGGAGCAGTAAATGGATGATACCACAGTTCACTCTGCAGTATCACTCTAAGTGACCTTGATACAACTTTAAATACTACCTCAAAATATTTAAAATAATTTTTTTAATATCCAAACAGAAAATTTGATAAGAGCAAGAAGGGAAGGTCAGATATCATGTAGTAAGCATGTTATGGTTTTGTTTTAATAGAGAACCTTCCACTTTAGGTTGCTCAGAGATTAATGGATTACCAAAGCTTTCCTAGGTCTCTAGAGGAGAAGCAAAGCAACAGTAATATGCAGATCACTCCATGATTTTTATCTCTCCCTCAAAGATTTAGCACAGTAGCATAACTGGCCAGTTTAGCAGAGAATTTTTGCAAAAATATTGAAGGTCATTAAACCTACTACTCTTGCTTAATAAATTTAGTGCTTAGATCCCCATGTTATTAAGAAATATACGATAAATGTTCTTCATTAAAGTCTAGCAAATACATCTTAAGCTTTCTAAATTCATTTAAAGAAAACATTACGTAACAAGAGAAAAAATACTTCCTTTGCATATTACTTTTCAGTAAAGTCCAGATATTTCAAGTGTCTTTAACAATGTCATATATATAATTTTATCTGCTAGATAGTATTTAGACCTGGTTATAAACCATTTATTTTTTTTTTATCATGGACATGGTCCAATACTTTTTATGGTCAAAGACTTGAGACCAGTTCGCAAAAAAGGAAAACAAAATTAGGTTTTTGGTTTGGTTGTGAAACAAAAGATTTAACCTAATTGGTTTGATTTAAAAACCTCTTTGAGGCTGTCTACAGAAAATTATAAATTATTTTGTAAATGGTCATAGAAAAGCAAATTAAAGAAACAAACTAGTAATTGAGACATTAAAAATACACAACTATTTTTACAGTATCATCTAATTCCTTGAAATGATACAAACAAGAATAGAAGAAATATAATGGTAACATAAAATTAACACTTAATCTAGGTTCAGTACCTCGCAAATCTTTCTTCATTTTGCGGAGATCTTTTTGAAAATCATCAAACTTTAGTTGTGAAGCCTGGAAGAGATCTTGTGGATCCGGAAGAGGAAAGATGCATTGTTCTCTTCCAGCATCCTGAAAAACACAAATGAACAGTTACATAGTGCTCATTACTTTTTTTCTATACTAAAATATATAACTGAAAGCACAGAGAATATTTGTACACATGTCTGCATCTTGCCAGAAGAAAAGCAAATTTAGTAAGTTGGGTTGCTTAACCTGAATTTAAAAGAGTAAATTTAATTTTCACTCACCTCATCAAAATTACGCAAATAATATGAGACAATGTAAGATAGAAGACTTCTGCTGTTGTCCTGTATAGAAGAGGATAGAGTTTGCTGTGTTACTGAAACTCACAGGAAATAAAAAAAAATTCAGGAAAGATAATTCAGATAAATGAACTATTTAGTGTAAAAGAAATATTTTGCTGCTTTGGTCCCTTCTCTCAAAAAAACCTGAAACACACAAAAAAACCACCCAAAGCAAAAACAAACCACACCCTGAAGTTCCATTTAATCATTAAATAAAATGAAGAAAGATATAACATGCATGTAACACATTCCCAATTTTTAAATTCTACCTGATTGCAAACCAAACCCTTACGTTCTGGAATTTCCCAAGAAGGAAAGGAGAAATTGTTTCTAGGTTCATGTATACAAGTTCTTTTGCAACACTATAATCATAACCAGAGCAAAGTTAAATTAAACAAAGAAAGTTATTTTTATAAATGAAATTTGGGGGGGTGGGGGTGGGAGAGGATTGAGGGAGCTTTTTCATTGCTTCCCTTCTGCAATCTCTCTAATGAAACTTCAGCAGAAAATCTTCCATTTGAAGATTTCTGAAAGAACTAAATTTTCAGATATTTTAAGAAAAGGATTTTGTAAGAACTTTCCTGACTGATTGGTAGCAAATAAACTGAAAATGTATCTTGCAATTGCAAGCTTAATAGTCATAATATTCCCAGCAAATTACATACTAACGTCTTGAGTCACCAAACTAAATTTAGTGTGCCTAAATTTTCTACTGAGCAGAGTTCTAAAACTCATGATGTATTGGATGTAGAGTCCACTTGAAGGTCTAGCTAGAGTAAGCTGCCCTAAACATGTTGTATTAAAGTGTCATTCACATCACCACTCCCTTGGTTTACCAAAGAAACCAGCATGCAAGAATGAAGTTCCTCCACTCATTTAAAAAGGCAAATGGCTGACATGGTCTCCCATCTCAGGGTTAGCAGTCTGCTCACATGACCTAATCCAGCAGCTAAAAAATGCATATTTAGTGAGAGACCAAGCAGGGAAATCAGCTCTTTTTTCTGCCATTTACAGAATTGAAGATCTTGACACTGACTCACCAGATAGACATAGGAACCAATTTGAAGGGTCAAGAATTATTGCTATAATCTGTCACATTCAGATAAGATTTTTCATTAGCCGTAGAAACTCTAAGATTATTGTTTCTTTGTAAACAAAAGCAGGTATTTGAATGCAACCCCAAAATGATTAACCAAAGCCAAAAAATGCTGGTAACACACAAATTACAGTTTAGCACCGAGCAAGAAAAAACACTACTTTTCATTCTCTTTACTGAGATGACTACACTAGACACATCTTGATTCAAGAAGTCTTTTACTCAGGTGGCTCCATGTTCCAACGTCAAATACAAACTCTGTAATCATGGTGTACATAAAGAATGAATTTTGGGTTATCTCGAATGCTCTGGATGCCTATTTAATCATCTTCAGGAGTGACATTTTTTCCCTTACAAACATTTTGAATCAGCATGGAACTCTTTCCACTTCTGTAACAAACTTTTAACAGTAACATCATAGTACAGCGTCTAATTACAAGAAAAGTTGGAACTATGAAGTGTACTGAAAGTCAAATGTACATCAGACTAGGAACTAAAACATAATTTTAGGTGTTTTTGTTTGTACAGCAGTGAAAAGAGATGGTTCATTTTCATAATTCTACAGAAATACGTCCAACTCTAGAAGTGTGATCAGACAAGCATAGCAACAAAAGAAGTCCCTTCTACATGCTTTCATAAGCTTCACAACATTTACTCAGAAACAAAGTAATTTTCTGAGAATTTAACCTTCTCAGGCCTTCAGGAAGTCTCAAATCCACTTACACTGCTCTTGACATCTTTCAGTTTCGGCAGGATATCTAGTCCAAACCCATCAGCCTGTCCTCGTGTCCTGTTTCCACCATTCATGTAATTTCCAAAGGCAAGAACCAAACCCAGAACCCGCATAACTCCTGATTCATTCTTCAATGTCTAAAATACAGAAGAAAAAAAAAAATTCTGATTGAAGTCCCATTAATATTTATGGTTAACGAGCAGATTTGTTGATGTTGTGTTTAGAAATAATACTTATAAAAAGACTCTGATAAAGGGAGTCTTTTTACCTTCTACTGCACCACGTGGAAGTAGAACAATATTAACATGTAATTTTTTTATGACTGGAGAATGTTATCTCCAAAATGGATACTTAGAAAAAAATAATAGAAAATCTGTACAGTATTACCAGACATGACCTGTTGAGAAAAACAAAATAGTAATCCTTAACTGATGCTGACATTGTGAATGGTATACTTAATTTCAGAGAAAATTCATCAAGAAGTTCATAAAACACTCGGAACAATTACAATATTTAATCAATCAAATAAAATATTACATAATAAAACATAAGAGTCAAAAGAGTTTTAGGTTATTAAAATACCGATAAAACCTACATTTTAAAGCCACATATTTGTTTTGCATGGGACTGCAAAATTCTTCTTCTGACTAAGATGCAACAGACTTCTGATTAGATACAACATTGCTATCTCTAGCTGGTTTTAGATATCAGAGATATTATTATGGTGCACATTTCTCAAGTCCAAGCAAGTACAAGGTTAGCTGAACTGGCATTCCTTTGAAAATGAGTGATACGTGACTGTGAAGAGGGAAGATTTTGCTTTAACAAAAGGAGAAGGTGCAGTTTTCCAGAGACTGATACACACTGATGGCAAAAACATGATATAATTCCGTACCGAAAGCTAATCTTAAAATTCACTTTGATGTTGAAGTACAATCATAAAATGTTCTATTCTGCTATCCATCAGATTTTTAATGAGTACTTTAAGTAAATAAAGTGAAAACTTTTGAAATATGAGTATAGCTTAACAAGATTAAATATCAGAAATTTAGATCTACATTTTCACAGAGCACAACCTACCTCACACAGTTTCTGTAACAATTCAAGTTTGCGACGGATTGAACCAATGCTTTCTGAAAATGTTGATTGGAACAGGATGCAAAACACACGTTCCGAAAAGTTGGGAATCAGTGAGAGTTCATAGAGGAACCTGTAGAAGTGATTAAAGAAAATTATTTGAGTCACTGTCAGTAGGTACAGGCTTGGGGGGGG
>VZTF01000380.1:1478586-1541379 GCA_013397755.1 Cnemophilus loriae | reverse complement strand
GGTTTATACATATTTTACTACAGCAGAGAAAGTTTTCTGAAGTGAGCAAAACTGCTCTTTCGTAAGTCTGTTCTTACTGTTCTGGCTTGTCCAAAGACTTGGCGTTTTCTTTTTCCTTGGATGCCTTGCTATGCTTTTCTATTTTTTCTAGTTCATCTGATTGTGCTCTCTGGAATAAAGGAAAAAAAATAATGAAAAATTGTTGTGACTAGTCAAACAACAGAGATAAAGATGTCCTTGTAACAAATCAAATTCACAGATTTTTCTTTTCTTTCTAGCATCTGCTCATGGTAAAACTATAGGAGTCCAGAGAGTGATTTTAAGCATAAATAGATCTGATGGAGAATAGAATATCCTGCAAATAATATTATTGACTACTAGCAGTCTGCAAAATATTTACTCATTCAATGATGCACTGAGACAATAACCTTCATTCCCAATTCCTTTTCTTTGCTCATTTATGAAGACTTTGAATTGAAGGACCCAAGAGGAGAGGTGTATTTCTCTTCACAAATTTGTTGGGCCACATTGAATGTGATCTGATCTTTAAATATGTATTTAAATAATACTTTTTTTTTAAATAAATGGAAACAGTTTTGTATGGTTTACTGCAATTCAAATCTTATTTGGGATTTGAAAAAACACTATGGAACAAAACCATATTTGGTTTATAGTGGAACTATCATACATGTAATACATGAGACTACTGCATAATACATAATACTACTGCATAATTCTTTGGAGTAAAATTCTTTTTATCTTAATAAGCCAAAAAAAAATACATATAAACTGCCTAGTTTCTTGAAGAACCCTGTGGCACACTGTGAAGTCTAGTCTTCAGTGTCCCAATCAATAGAAACTGAGCCTCACTTTTTTCTGTGCTCCAAGCAATGGTAAAATTTTTTTTTCTGAACTGTAGTACTGGTAAATGGAATGGCAGGGAAAGGAATAAAAGTGAAATGAAAATTTCTCCTTCTGACCCTTCTCTTGACAACCATAGCAGTTTTCAAAAGAGATTCAAAACATTAATCTGCCCAAGAGTTAAAAAAAAAGTGTATCTACCTTTATTCCTCTAAGAAAACCTTTCGTACTCATTTTTTAACTTTCTCCACCAAAGAACTTGAAGAAAACAGTGGAAAATTATACTCTAACCACCCAGACAATGGCAAAGCATAAGATATGCTGCATCTGCATTCTCTCTTGAATGCTTTTGCAGGGTTAGCAGAAGAGGGATAGAGCTGTTTCAAGTCATAATGACTGCTCCATCAGGAACCTGAAACCAGAAAGTTGGGTTTGGACACTTTTTCTGAGATTGTTGAGCATCTTCCCATGTGAAAAGCGAGAAAATACTGACGCGAAACAGAAAGACGAAGAGATTGAAGAGTCATTTAGCAAAAGCCCTTCAGAGTTACTTTTATTACTTCAAGAAGTCTGGAAATGACTGCAAAGCCACCTGTCTTGAATGTCACATATTCTAATATTTAGTCAGCATTTCTGTGGATGTTCTTCAAAGGTCATCTCTAAAGTTGTCTGATCTTATATATAAAAAACTTCAACAGATTGGAAATATTGCAAACATATTTTTTTTCCAGAAAAAAACTTTGTTCTCGACACTAAGAAATTATAATGGTGGTAGTACCTGTACCAAAGATTAATAGAATAGCTGAGGTTTGAAGGGACCCCTGGAGACTGTCTAGGTGAACACTCTGACACAAAGCAGAGGCAGCTAGAGAAGCTTGCTCAATATCATGTCCAGCCAGGTTTTGAATATCCCCAAGGGTGGAGACCTGATGACTTCTCTAGGCAGCCTGTTCCAGTGTTAGGACACCCTTGTAGTGGGAAAAAAAAAAAAAAAAAAAAAAAAAAAAAAAAAAAAAAAAAAAAAAAAAAAAAAAAAAAAAAAAAAAAAAAAAAAAAAAAAAAAAAAAAAAAAAAAAAAAAAAAAAAAAAAAAAAAAAAAAAGAGATGTTTCTATTTAACTGGAATTTCAAATGTTTCTAATTCAGGAGGCCCACTATGTCTTGTCCTTATGTTGGGCATCCCTGAGTCTAGCTCTATGTTCTTTACTCCCGCTGCCCGGACAGGTATTTGTACGTACTGGTAGGATTCCCCTGAGCTTTCTCTTTTCCAGACTGAGCAGCCCCAGCTGCCTCTCAGCCTCTCCTTGTATAACACTTCTCCAAGTCTTTAACCATCATCATTGCTCTGCATTAGCCTTGTTCCAACATGTCACTGTCTCTTGCCCTGGAGAGGCCACACCTGCACACAGCAACCTAAACTTGGTCTCACTAGTGCTGAGCAGGCCACTTCCCTTGACCTGTCCGGTCCTTCCTTTATCTGCTTGTTTATATGGCATCATGCCTTTCTCAGTTAACAAGGGCTAGGCTGAGGCTTATTTACCAGTTTTTAATTTTAGAATGCTGGCAGCGGCCCATTCATAACACTTAGTTTCCTGAACTCCCTACCCCAGTTTCACTTCAGTGTGAGGAAAGAAACTTGCGGATTCATCCTCCAAAGGTACTTTTCTGCATAAAGTCAAGGCAGACATAGGACCTGTGAATATAATTATTGTAGTAATTGTTTCTTGTATAATGCTATCCTGAGAAGAAGAATGTTTCCAAGATACTAGAATCAGAAAATTTAATCCATTTTTAATCCAATCTTAGAAGACTCATCCAGAGACACGGTGAGGACTAGAAAAGAGACAACTAACTGCAGAAGTATCAACTTAAATATTGCATGTGCTGTTGAGGAGAAGGCTTGGGTTCTGTTTTGTGTTAAAAAAAAGATGTAAAGGGGACATCTCCACTCTTAATCTAGAACACTCTTTCCCAAGTGAGAGTTAAAAGAAAAGGAAGTTTCCATTACTTCTCAAATCAGTAATAAGAACTGTCTTGGCAATAGGTGAAAGCTACAGATTTTAGAAATTGGAAGGATGCCAAGAGAGGTAGCATTATTCCAGTGGTCACGTCATCAGAACCATGGAGGTCTAGGTGTGCAAATGACATGACTGTGTAGGAAGAGCTATTTTATTTATTCAACTTACATTTCAAAAAGTTCATGTATTCAATTAACACTTGTAAAGGTTTGAAAAAAAATTAACATTTTGTAAAAGTAAACAAGTTCTCATACTAACAATTTAAATCAAGTTCCATTATTTCTGGCCAGTCTGTAAAGTATGTTCTCTTCTGTTAAACTGAAGGAAAATCACTTGACATTTTTTTCATAACAGTTAAAGAGAAGTAAATATTTTAGCATGGAGCATAAAACTAAATGGTTATTTGCAAATATTTTAGAATAAATACTGAGGGTATTCCCTCTCCTGGCCTTCTACACATAGTGAAATATTAGAGTGCTTATCACAGCCATCTATTACATACATGCATGTTCAAGCTCTTAATGTTTCTCCACCAAATCCTATGGGCAAAGGTTAGGCAGACTCCCTATTCCTTATTTAAGGCATTATTCTCAGGTTGCGCATGCAAAAAGGTAACAATTGTCAAAGATACAAAGGCTAAGCATGATCCACTCATGGGCAGGCCAGAGCAAAACTCAAGAGAGAAGATTTACACCCTTCCCCAAAATCAAGAAGTTCAAGTACATGGTCCAAGTTCAGAATCAAACCTGAATTTCAAATCACTAATTTTGGCTCAGGTATCCAGAACTGTGATCTATGCATACTTTAAATTCAGACAGAAAAGGAATACTGTGTCTTTTGCACGGGTATTATTGAATATCATTTCTCAGAATTTTTTACCAGCTTTCTTTATTGTTAATGCCTATTTGTTCTCTAATTTACAGATGGGTAATTCAAGAAAGTTTTTATATTGCCCTCCAAATTTGTGTCAAGAGAGAACATATTCAATAAATACTTTTCATAAAAGTCATTCATCTGATTGCATTAGCACCTCTTTGAATGTCACTGCTCTTTCTTTCCTTGAATTTTGTAGCTATATATAGCTATGTAGCATCAAAACTGGAAAAAATAGTATAATACACTCAAATTTGATATTAACTATATAACTATATAAACTATATTTAAAATCAGACAGCATAAATCTGACAGAAATTACTGCAAAAAAATTCTGCTTCAGTTTAATTCTTTTCCTATTTTCTTCCAGAGTATAAATTTAGCCTGTATTTGCTTTTACCAAAGTTCATAAGGGCCCTTTTTCCATCTCACAACATAAATCTTATACACTTCCTGGTTAGCTTTTTTTTTCCTTGCAACAGAACCTTAGCTCTGAGTTTAGATCAGTTTAAATGCATGTAATTTTATTTTTTTGCAAACTTGACTTTAAAAGTTTATGTTAAATATTTCAAAAGAGTTGAGTGACTTGTCTAAGGAATTTTGTCAGCTGCAGCTGAAACAAGAAGGATATACAGAGATACCCTGGTTAATAATAAGTATCATATTCTTTTGAAGATGGATCATCAGAGCTCAAGTACAATTTGTAGGCTTTGCCAAAAAATATTAAGACATCACATTGTAATTGTTAATTCAAAAGAAAAAAAAAAAAAAACCACAAGAAATAATTGAGGAGAAGGTTTGAATCTTAGTGGCAGAGAAGTCATGCACATCAGACTTCTGGATGCCTTTCTCTCTTGCAAGGACATTTTGAGGTTTCTGAAAGCATTGACCTAAGCCTTTTAAAGATAAAGGCAGTGTGGACAATTTCCTGAGAGCCTAATTATAAAAACATGAATGTTTCTTTTGTGATGTAAAAAGATTTGAAAAGGGCAAATCCATAGATGAAAGATAATTTGATAGCATTTTTACTCCATTTTTATACAACTGGTTTCATGATACAGCAAAGATGCAAGCAGAAGCAGATGTACCTTGTTTCAGCGATACTTTGAAAACAGATTGCCTCTTAGCAGCCAATGTAAACATTCACTTATTTCCCAATCAGTACATTTCTCGTCACAAACAGTATGTCCTAACCCCATACTGCACTTGAATGAATCTTACCTGCCTTCCCTCTCTCTAATTACAGCTGTCACCTGATAGCATTGTTATTAGAGAGTTTGTAAAAGCACATTTAAGCAACACTTCCACATGTAGTTTTATCTATTAAGACTCTCCTATTAAAATTGTCTAGATATTAATACATAACTAATTACCAACACATATTTAAACAACTCTGCACAAAGCAAGCTACACGACCACATGTAAGAGCTATTTGACTGCACAGTACAGTGCTGCAGTAACACACTCCTTCTCACTTAATGCATTTCAACTTAATAACATTAAATAAATTATTGAGGGCTTGGGTCTTTGGTGAGGTGTGGGTTTCTTCATTTATAAAAAGTCACTAAGATATATACAATAACTTTGTGGTTTAACAAGAGTTTAATTCCTCAGTAAACGGGAATTGAACCCTCGGGACTGTGGCTTTTGAAATTAGGGTGTGTTTAGGTTTGGAGACTGCCCAAATTTCATTCACATTTAAGAAGGGAAAGCACTATGCCAGACACATGCAATCAGAAAAATGATTACATTCTGAAGGAAGACTGTAAAACAAATGCTCCCATATGTTCCATACAGATCAAATACAAAGACTGAGGACTAGTACAGTGCTATTAAAATATCCAGCAAAAAAAAAATCTCAATCCAATAAATAAACCCTAAGAACTAAAAATTAAGTTAATGGCTAAAAAGTAAACGAATGCTGCAAAGTTATTCCCACTTACAATACAGGATGAGATTGAGAAATAAAGGAGGAGTCAAACATGCCAGGCTTTCTGGTACCACCCATTGCTTACAACTGTTATTGAACAATATTGTTATAATTAGTGAAGCTAGCAAGGGAAGAAAATGCAAGGTCTGAAGTGTTTTGACAAAAGGCTGAAAGGAAAAAAAAGAAAAAAAAATAGTCAACTAAAAAGAAAGCTTCTTTCAAGACACAGTTTTATCAAACAGAAGATCCAGGATTATAACCCCTTTATAAAACCCTCTCCAAATAAACTGAGGGCTTTCGGTTGTTTTTTTTGGTTGTGGTTTTGGGTTTTTTTCTGTCTTGTACCCAAGCAAATAAAATAAAGTTGGACTGATCTGTTTTCTATTCAAAGCAAAGAAATATATTAGACATTCGAAAAATGTGAGTCTTTCCTGAGATTAACACATGGTATTTTCCTCAACTGGGACATTTCCTAGACATTTTCTGTAATGAGTGAAGGTAGTTACAAAATGAACACAATGACGTTTGGTTATTTTAATGAGCTCCAAATTCACAAATAATCAATTATATTTGGAAGTATATTAGAGATGACGTTAAGTAAAAGTTTGAAAAATATGAGTACATTATCAACATATGAGGAATATTTTTTGATACTAAAATAATTTTAAAAATCTTGTTCACTGTAAGAGAGGGAAGTATGCGAAACTTGATTATGACTGCAATATCTATACTATACTTCTCACAAGAAAATCTCTCACATTCACACATATGTAACATATAAAATTAATTCAAATTTTTTGCATGCTAAAAACTATATGGAATGGGATATATCTGTACTGTATAAGGAAGCAGATGAAAAATAATTTAAAATAAAATACCATAGGCCAAAACAGAAATGCTGTGGCGCAAAGAAGAAAAGTGTTCATAGATTTGGAATGTCGTTAGAATAGGTTTCTCTTTTGACCATTCCTGAGCAGTGTTGAGTAACCTAGTTCTTCAGGGATGAATAGTAAAAGTCCTTCCTAGCTCTTGTCAGACTTTTGGTTTTTTCTGTTTTGCTCATCTCCTCAGTTTTTCTGTAAAGTGGACTAGAGATAATTACCTCTCTTTTTGCACCCCAAGGTGGATTATTTAGAGGGATTTCATAAACCATCAAATCATTACAAAGCAGGTGACTAAAAGCTAAAGTCTAAAAACCAAACATCTGAAAGGTGTAAAAGTAATTAATATTATCAAAACTACATGAGGGAAGTAAAGTACAATAGCATACGTTGGCCTTCAATGCCATTCTGTGGCTCACGGTTTTATGCCTCGTATTTTCAGGTTCTTTGGAGGGCAAATAGAAAGCCTCCTCACTCTTTCCAGAGATGTCTAGCCAGACCTCCACATATCCAGGCAATGCACTCACAGAAAGGGGTAATGTTCACTGGCCTCAGCTGAAGGCAGAAACACATTCCAAGATCCACGATCTTGAGTTTTTTATGTGACAGGCTTTGTGAAGTTTTAGAACACGCCTGAGCATATTCTGAATCCTCGATTTTATGTAGCTGGAGGTCAAATCTCTCTGATTATTACTACCAGATATTTATGAAGCCCCTGGAAGTTTATACTACTTTTTATTACATTACCTTAGAGGAATTATTTTCCTTTCAAAGAGTTAAAATTATTTTGGAGCAATCCCTAAAGCAACAACAATTAAATACTACAGTTCCACAATCAGAATGATTTGTTATCAAAACTTTTTTTTAATTGAGCAGTATTTTTATATTAGTGAAATTACAAAGTGAAGTCAAAGATGTGGAGTGTAATGTTTGATACCTATTGATCAAAGGCTGAAGAAGCAAAAAAAGGAGCAAAACTAATTTTTGTATAGTCATTTAGAAGTTGATCATGGTACTTATGTAGAAATACATAATGCACTTTATAAAACACACAATGGCATTTAATGCAATTAAAATACTTAGTATTTTCATTGCTTTTGGGGAAAATAAAGTCACTTCAAAATAGGACTTGTTCTACAATCTTTCTGAATATTATTGATGCCAAGTAAAAATACCTTCACATGGACACACTATTCCTACATTTTATTCACTTCCTGTGATTACTCACATTCTCATATAGGGCCTGCAGTGTCTCTAGGTCAACCACAGAGTTGTCCAAGTTCACAACAGCTATAAAAAAGAGAAAAGAAAAAAAGAGTTAGTTATTCAGGATGATAATCCAGCTGTGAAAGAAAGACTGCTCACAATACTCAGCAACAGTTTTTATGACCCACTGGTCATACAGCTTAAGAGTTTTAACTTTATTAATGCCTTGAATAGTGCAGTTTCTAGGAGTATAGCTAGAAACCTGGTAGAGCCAGGTTTCAAGTGTTAAAGAATTCATCTCCCTCCCCCCAAACATACAAACATGATCCCATGAGTATGGCCATAGTCAGAGATCACAGATAAGCTTTACATCAGACTTTCATGGTCCAGCTGAAAGCATTATAAAAATTTGTAAATCTGCACCACAGCCACACACACACACTCACACAACAAAGCTCATTCCTGTCACTGGTTGACTTCAGTCTTAAACTCATTAATCCATAAGTCAGCCAGTTAACTTCAAAACACCTGACAAGGGTCAAGTCTTCTATGCACTAAGCTGACACGTTTAATATGGATACAAAATATGCCTTTCCTGTTCCCAACCAATTCTGGTGCCACACACATACTGTATTTTTTTCAGCATCAAAAAACCCCAGTGGAACAGCTCAAAGAGAGTGATTTCTATCTACCTAACCTGGATTAAAAAAAAAAAAAAAATCATTAAGAGGGACACACATTTAGAAACGGAACCCTGACTCCCCACTTGTTATAGAAACATTTCACAAGTCATATGAAATATTTGTGCTAACTACTGAAAAACTGTTCTCAGCTAATACAAAGATTTATTTCTCAAATAGTCCTTTTCAGCACTACTACTTCCTCTTACATATTTTTGCAAGCACAGTGACCATTCATTTAAAAGCTATATATATCCAATTTTCCTCATCCATATTTTATATCTTGAAATTTAGAATGTTGCATTAGAATATATGTGATGGCAATGAATAATTTTTATCATACTATACCAGTCTTTTCCTACTTTGCACTTCATTAATTTGTACCCTTTTTCTGTGATGGGCTTTGTGTGTGTGTGTGGTGTGTGAGTGCACTGAATAATTCCCTAGGTGAGATTAATGTAGAAATTGCAACATTGATCAGAGATAGAAACCCAGCACCAGATTACTTTTTGTCTTATAAATACATGTCCTTAACTGTCACAGAGAAATTCTGTATACACCTAAAGACTACACAATATAACTCAAGCTCATGTGTTTCTGATTGCTCTAAAGCACCTAGAGATACCACTCTGAGTCTGGGACTCATCATGTTTCCCCTTTCCAGCCCTGAGACATGGTTTTAGTTGCAGTATAAGAAAATTATAAACAAAAAAGTGTTGATCTTGATTAAACTAAGCAGGCCACACCATATCTCCAAGCAAGGCACTTCTACGACTAAACTAAAAAATAATTTTAAAATTCTTTTTTTTTTTTTTCAGAAATAATGTATTTTTTTCTATTTTTCCCTTACCAGAAAGCAATGTAGCAGATAATGCCAATGTAACAGTTAACAACTCAGGAAGCAACATGTTTTTCGTTTTCTTTTGGAGGAGGGGGCACATGCAAAAAGCTGCTACTATTTGGGGTATTTTTAAACTTTCCTGCCCCATCCAAATGTAATAATTGTTGCAACAGAGACTTAAAGATGCCCTCTACACAAGACACTGTATTATACATTGTATTTAATAATCCCTGTTGCTCAATAAGACTATCTGTATGCTTAAAAGTGTGCCAAATTTGCCTTGTAGAATGGGACACTAAA
This sequence comes from Cnemophilus loriae, assembly GCA_013397755.1. Classification (NCBI taxonomy): domain Eukaryota; kingdom Metazoa; phylum Chordata; class Aves; order Passeriformes; family Corvidae; genus Cnemophilus; species Cnemophilus loriae. Next base: position 1,531,790 of record VZTF01000380.1, on the reverse strand, counting down.
ATTAGCATGAAGAAAGAAACTGGGTCTAGATTGGTTTGAGAGCTCTACTTTAAGAAAACACTAACATCAAAGCCTATATACAAACAGCTTTATTAAACCCAAGATATATTATGAAACTCAGTTTATACTATCTAACATTTCAGCACTTTTAATGCTTAAGCAATGTTTTCACATATGGACACACTCACAACCCTTCAACTATTTATTCTGAGTTGTGCCTGTCTTCTCCCTACTCCACCCCCCTTCCTTCCAGAGACTGTCCCCTCCTGCGCTAAGAAATGTAACATAAGTTCCTGCCCTGACTTTTGCTCAATGTTAAGATCACCCACGGATTACTCAGGGAGCAATAGAACACTTTTGTTTGAATGCTTGCAGGAGATAAGAGAACGCCTGGCAAACACAATGGTGCCAGGTCTGTGTACTTTCAACAAAACAGGTATGCAGAAGAGTGTACATACTTCAGGGAGCTGCTTAAAACAAATCAGTCTGAGACAAGGACTTGGAGAAGTCAGATCCTAGGATATATCCTTCAAGTCTCCTCCTCCAAAGAGAAATATATTTCTATTTGTTTCATCTAAACCTGTATACGTTCATAACTAGCGCTCCAACATCTCACTAGGACTTTTCCATGTTCATTTTAGGTGGGCTCTCCCTACTCTGAGGAGTCAGGATATGAGCTTCTATTCTTTGGCAAACCTGCAGCATTGCCATACAGAACATGGTAGTTGGCAAAATAAATCAGAACTATTGCCTATTTAATTCCATTATCTAGACAATTGGAATTGAAAAAAACAATGACGTTTCCTTATGTAGCCAAGCTTACTAGCTAAATGTGCCCCCTACAAGCAGCATGACTACACAAACATCTAACCAAAGGATTCCATATGTGGTGGCAATAGAATGATGAAACACAGACAAAGATTAATTTCCTCATATGAAAATATTTTTAGCCATGCTGCAGTTCCAGTATACTTTGATGCAAACAACTGGAGTAGGGTTTGTATTAGTCTTGCAGTTGCTGGATATTTTCACCCATGTCTCTAATTTAGAAAGTGATTTTTTCTTGTTTCGAAGTTGACATTGACATTTCCTGGCCTTGACTACCATGAAAGTGAAGAATATCTATTAGCTTGTGCTCTAACAAAGAACCTTCATCACATCAGACCCAGGAACTTAGTTCTTACTGTCAAGATCTCACAGTTTTGTTACTTTCTTGCATGCCTACTGCCACTGCTGCCAATAAAACCAGCATCAGTTTCAAGCCCTAATACTGTAAAATTATTTGATGTGTATATACAAATACATAGATGTGATTAAATCAAATTTGAACCAAGTATGTCCAGACACCCACAGAAAAAAAAAATAAAATAATTACAAACAAACAATTTCTTTCTCTATTTAAGCAAGCCATGGTCAACAGATGACTACAAAAAATCTACCCGGTAAAATGAGGAGCTGGGGATCAGTCACAAATGATTAGATGATACTGTAGACGACAGAGAAGAAGAGATTTCAAAGGATTTTTAGCCAAATTAAAGGGTTTGGGGAACTCTAGCTGCTCCTTGGCTTTCCTGATATTGTCACTGTTTTGGTCACAATCTACATGGATATCTAAACTGGTATCTTTGTTACAGAAATGATATCTTATTATCTAATGGCAGAATATAGAAATTCTAGCAGAATGGAAGAGTTTCCTTTCAATTCTGTATTTCAACAATATAAACTGAATAAAAAAAAATATATATACAAACTCACATTAGAAAAGCCAATTTAGATACTAGATTGAAGCTAGAAAGACAAAAAAATGCAGGCAGAGAGACAAAGATTCACTATTGTTATTAATATCAATTGATTTACAAGTGTAGAAGATACGTCCCCTGACAGGAGGCTATGTTGCTGGTAAAAAAGTGAGATTAGGTCACACGACCATATTCAGAGGGATATCTGAACTGAGAACTGATGGATCTTCTTCCATATACATAGAAGACAATTTAGAACAGAGACACAATTAAAAAAAAAAACCCAAATCAATGACAAAGCAAAATACAAAAAATAAACCAAACACAATAAATTATTACCACCCTCAAGTCTTCAGGGAAAGACAGTAATCAAGCCAACAACAAGACCAAACATTTTTCCAGCAAATGTAATCCTGAAGAGGAAATGTATGAGAAAACACCATCAGCAGGAAGCTGCAGGATGCCCAAAGTATCGTCAGGAAGACTATAAAAGGAAGTTGCTGTCCTTTTTCCTTTGTTAGACAGATCATTGCTGTTGATGTTTGTATATCTAGGAGTCCATGAACTACCAGCTGCCACTAAACCAAAGCTGATAGCCAGTGCAGACACAGCTAACCTACATTTCCTCATGGCTATGAATCTAAATCCACCAATAGTACCACTTACATAAACTGTTAGAGAAAAGACAACTTCCTACAGCTACCCAGTCCTTGGAAACTCTATTTTGTTTCAAAGTCCAAAACTTTGGAATTTCCTTTTAAAATGAAAAGGCCAAAATTCAAAGTTACCACTGAGTAGAATTTCAGAAAGAAGAAAAAGTGTTATAAACCAGATCCTTTGGACCCAACTTTTGTGTCATAAAACTCTCATTAGCACAATCACATATGGGTGACTTTCAGAAAACTGGTATTCAGTTGGATTCTTAGTCTTAGCCTTCCCTTTTCTCAGGGCAGGTTTCAAATCACACTCTACTTCTCTGGCCTTTCCAAGTATGCTTCCTAAGCTTTTCTGTCACTGGACTCCATCTAAAATTAAGTGTCTCCTTCTTGAAACGCCCTGGAAGCACCACTGTCTCCCAAAAAACTGACTAAGCATTTTCCAAACCCTACCTGACTGATAACAGATTACAGTTTAAGTCCTCATAAAAAAGCAGTAGCTGAAGTAAAACCATGCCTCAGCCTGTCCTGCCCTACTCAGATCCATCCTTCAGGCAGACAAACAAGCAAACCACCCATCCAAATCCTTTCTGCTGATTTCCACCTCAGTTGACTTTTCCGTGACTCTCCAAAAATCAAGCAGTATTGCTTCAAGAGGCCACTCTTTTCTTCCTCCTGGACATCTCTGCCTCCTCACTTTCACATCTGCTCTCTTTCTCCAGAAGAGCACCAGGAGTTTCTGCAAGACTTCACAACTTCTCTGACAAATGGCAGCAACAGATGGTCAGTATAGCAAAATACAAAGGCAGATCTATTCTTCTTCACTGAGTGAAGGACCTCCTGCTTCTGCAGCAATTAACCACAGTACTCTTACCACACAGTTCTGTGTGTGGCACAGATTCGGGGGTTTCTCAGCTGTTACGCCCTTCATGAGAGTCTAACATGCAAGATTATAGGATACTGAGAGGTTCCAACCTCCAAGGTACTTTTTCTAGGCTTTGATCCCCAGGAATTTCTGCTCCGCTGAAATAATCTATACCCCAAGAATATCGCCATAAGCTGAAGAGTGAAAGAAACTGAAAAGGCATCAACCAATCTTACAACACAAAAATTCACTCTGTCGTTACTAAGAACCCATATCAATATATAGAAACGTAGAAACAGTAAGCTTTATATAATTAGAGTCTCGAAATTACTACATAATTTTGAGGCAGAATAGTACCATTAAAATTCATTCAACCAAATTTCATGGGACTTATAATTGTTTTAAATGATCTAAAAAGGATACTTGCAAGAAAAAAAAAAGGCACGTAAGTAGATGAGTAGGTCCAACGTGTCACTTTGAATGATCTTCCTTGAATCATTATTTCTGAGTTAACTAAAAACAGTAGCTTCCTCAAGAATAATGTACAGGCAGTAAATTGAAAGTGGTCAAAATCCAACATGATTAGAAAACTAGCATACTGGCAAAACCTTAAAAAATGGAAAATTCAGATACAAGAAAAACAAGTCAGATAATATATAGCTTGATCAACTTATGGTTTCATCAATGAACAGAGAAAAAGAATAGATACAGAATGTATACAGAATTGTTCTGTGAATATAGAATGCAAGTTCTCTGACAGGTGTCTTTGGAGGAAAAGGCAAGAACACGACACATGCAAACACAAGCAAACCAGGAAAAAAGTCGTAATGTAGACAATTTCAACAGGTTCATTGGAATGACTGACAGCTGAACTGCTCAATTCAGAAGTAGAAGAAAAAACACTTGCATCAATGTTCTCATCAACAAAAGAGCCAAAAGAGCCAAAGAAGTTGATCAAAGTGCAATGGTTTCTTTTGCTCCTATAAAGATTATGTTCGGATGTAATATCAAGCTACTTGCAAAGTAAATCCAGGTTTACATCTGATAAACACTTAGTATTTATATTTAAAAATAAACTGCAAAACTATCAGTCTCTTATTGGTTACATAAAAAACCCACAACTTCAAAACTTCATATCCTTTGGTTCCCCCCTCCTTCCCACACCCACCTCCCAACTCTCCCCCCCTTTCCTCCAGTTTTTTCTTTTTCCCCCATGTGACATTTGGCATCATTCATCTAACATTTGCAAGGTTATCTGTAATACTTCCAACAACTTGACAACTACTTCTATTTTCTTGGGATTCTTCTTTATCTTAAGTAATAGAAATGTGAATCTCCAACGCAGAAAGTTAATTCCCAAAAGGGCCTCTTTGAAATAAATGTTGTGTTTACACAACACTGCTAAAACCTTATGTCCCTGTGCTAATGGAAGTTGCAGCAAACACACAAGGGTCATGCCTGTATTATTTTTAAAGATTCTCAGAAAATAAGTGAAAGAAAAGAATTCTTAAACATAACTTGCATGACTCGCATAACTCACAGAACCGACCCCTCCCACCCCCGAAAATGGGTAGGTGGGGTATGGTTGCACTGAGCAGAGCAGAGTTAGCGTAAGTGAACAACTTCATATTATTATTTACCTTCTTGCCCTCAGTACCTTTGTGATATATTTATCTATTAAGAAATGCTCTAACATTGTCAGGATGAAAACTTTAAGTGCACAAAGCACAACGGAGATTGGAGTTTCAACACAAGTACATATAGCATGGATCAGAGGCAAGACACCACTTGGAACTGCTTGCACACAGTTTTACTGTGGCAGTAATTCACCTTGATCTAAAGCTTGTGTAAGAAACCAGAACAGTAAACAAAATTTCCAAGCAGAAGCTATGGATTAAGCTGAGCTGTTGCTTCAGATGGCTTTTAAAGGACTTAAGAATTTTAAATACCTTCAAGAATATGCACTCGCATTTCTAAGAAGCAATAAAATAAGAAACAATTAAGCACAAATATGTTTTGCAAAACGTGAAGTAACAAAAGTAGGAGACTTCATTGAAAGGAGTGAATCTTTGGCATGATTCTTCTCTTATAAACACAATTCAACTTTTAGACAGTTGTTCGGTTCCCTAACTTGTATCCCTAACATAAACACTGTATCAATAGAGGTTTTTTACATACATGTAAATATATATTCACACATACAACAAAACATATCACCAGATTTTATATAGCTGTACATAGTTAATATAAACAGTTACATTACATACATTTCAAACAAGTGCCTACTTTGTTAAGGACAGCAGTTACTGATTATGTGAAGTCAAACTTCATACACCTATATAGTTTGTTTACAAAAAGTGTGCAAGTTCAGCTCATAGGGAACAAATATATTTTGTTTGACTCAGTATGTCGCCTTCTTGTCTAGGCAGGAAAAAAAAAGTGGAGAGCAGTGCTGTAATCCTTTCAGAATAAAATGTTTAAATACAAACATGATTGCCATTGTAGACTGTTTAATTTAGAGAGATTGTATTTCAGTTCTGGCTTTGAGAGGTTTGCTGATTTGACTATAGAGAGTACTTCAATGCTTATCTTAATTGTTTAGATAAGATTTGTTTGAATTTGGCAGGTGAAAAAAACATGGGTGTGGGATATAGGAAGGTTGAGAAAAGACTGGCATTTTACCAGATTATGCTTATTTTAAACTACAGTGCATAGAGGAGCAAACAGTCTCAATGAACCTGCTAGGGGCTGGTCATCGGGGAGTGAATTTGAAGTGCAAGACTGACCGGCAGGAATCAAGATTTTCAACGAACTGAAAAGGATTACTATGATAACTCCCAAAACACTACTTAGGGCTTAACATAGTACACAAAAGCAAATTACATAAGACACATTTAAAGAAGTTTAAAAAAATATACAATTGTGCTTTATGATTATAGTAGGGGGTTGTTCCCTAGGCGAACTTCCTGACCCTTAAATGTATTTTTAAAATGTTTCAAGAACAAGACTTTGATATAAAATTAATATTAGCATATAGGTGTATTTTATATCTAAGAATTTCTGTTACAGAAAATAAAATTGCTACTATTAAAAAAACCCAGTTCTCTTGGCTTTTATTTCAGTATCAGTTTTTACTAAGGTTTTTAACTTTCTGGTTAAGGTAGTACAGCATGCCACAGGCATTTCATTTAGAGGATCTCAAAAGAAAGCTTGTCATACCTGTCAAGTATATATTTTTTGGGGGCAGATTATTAGAACATGATATCTGAGGAATATATTTTGGGGATGTTTACGTGTCAGTATGTATTTACAGTGCATGTTATAAAAACAAACTGTACATACACATCAGATGCAAAAGCACATATGCAGTAGGTCTGTCATTGTGTATCAATCTGTCTGAAGACAGACATGATTTGTAGCTTTAAATTCAAGAGTCAGACATAAAATTTGGGTTTCCTGTGTGTTAGTGTTTAACTTTTTTTTCAGATTCACATAGGCTGTAATGCCTTTCAATCTCTTTCAATGACATTAAGACAAGGAGTCCCACAGGGTAATTGTGGTACCAGTGAGGGTGTAACTGGAAGACATCAGCAAGACTTGTTTGGAGTACAAATGAGTCTTCAGACTTCAAACTAATTGAAACTTTAAATTACGTGTGGATTTTTTTTCAGAATTTAAATTTGCTGGCTTTTGATTTAATCTCACCTAATCTATTTATATTAGAATAGCTCACAGTAAACAAAGTCATGTCTAACTCTGAGAAGTGCACTCCACAAGCAAAGAGACCAACTTTTTCTTTCTTGCTTTAGGGAGCTCATTCTGAATTATAAATTTAAACAAAATGCAGGAGGAAGAGGAAGAAGAGATTTATTTGGAATCATCTGGTAGTGAACTGCTGTATTTGATAAAGTTATCAGGGCAGATACCTAACATTCATTTTTTTTCCAAGTAATAGATTCTCTGCAGTAAGCAGCTAACTTGAGATCTTAGCTTTTTTTCCTCTCCATTCACCCATAGTTAGTGCATAGTTAATGGAGCTCCTGTGTGTCCAGTTGGCAATTTAGAATACTTACATGAAATTATTTGTCAACACTAAATAACTGCCCAGATCATAGATCTGAAAACGTAATTGCTCTTGAAACATTACCACAAAGGAGAGAGTATCTTAGGCTTTCACAGGACTTGCCCCTCAGCTTACTGCAAATATCTTTATCAACATTGAAAAGAAAGATATTAAAAACAGTGATTAATCCTCAATGAAATCCAGACGACAACGCTAATGGGAGAGCTGCTCTTTCCTGAGCAGACTCAAACTCACCCAAAAAACTGCTTCGGTTGCACTCTTTGTAATTATGATCAATGACTAATCAAAAACTGTCAAGGAGTGCCTAGAAGTTAAAGCCATTTTTGGACTAGAGGTAGAACCAGTGTTGTATCAAAAAGACCAACAAGAGACAGCAGAATAACCTCAAGAACTTGTCTTTCTATTGAATCGCTTGATCTATTTAACTTATACAAAGAAAGTTAAGAAGCAACATGATTACATACCTGCATGACAAGACACCTGAAAGTAGACGGCTCTGTAATTTCACAGACCAAAAGCATGAAAGAATGAAGGGTATCTGTAAATTAATCTGGCAATTTCACTATGGAAAAAATATTTAAAGTGCTAAAAGTGACGGAAATTAACCTTTTGAACAATGTTTCATGGGATATGTTGACTTCTCCATCACTTAAAGTATTTCTGTGAAATCCTAGACTCACCAAAGTCAACTGCAAAACTTTCAGCAACTTCAAAGAAAGCAAAAGGTTGAAGGGTCAGAATTTCAGCTGGAACTCAAGATCATTTATACTGCTAAAATGTTCATATTTATGCAGACTAATAGCTTGAGGCAGAAATTAGCAGGCACTATTACATAACTTGCCTTATTTAGCAGCCAGACTAAATGCTTAGAATGCTCTTTCTAAAAACCTAGACTTGAGCTGCATGTTCGCCCTTTGCTAGGTAGGTCTCTCTGAAATCCTCTACTAGTCTTCTCTAACATCACCAAGTCTAAATCATTGTAGAGAGACTACATGGAATGTTGTTACCATTTGATGATTTACAACAGGAAGTACTGCATGTTCTTTTAGCCATGAAGACACATATTATCATTCAGAAACAAGCATGCCCTGCTTATATTTCCAGCTAGCCAGTTGTGTGTGGTATCAGTATCCATACTAGCAAAATTAGTTAGGAACCACCGCACGGAAACATACAGGGTTTCAAACACCATGCAAAGCAGGTCCTCATTTGCCTATAACTGTTGTTTAGTCACAACTCAAAATACAAATTTTCTTGGTCAAGAAAAAACTAAGCATTTGAGAGGTTTCCTCTCAAATCCAAATTTCTCTTTCCTTCTGTCAAATGGCAGTAGTGTCTCACTGAAATAAAATTACATACTCTCAATTTATTCCCCAAATCAAATTAAAATTTTATTTTTGACGCAGCAGAGAGCACATTAGATGTTGCCTAGTATTCTACATGTCTGCCCTGTCTGATGTCTGGATAAACACACCAGGGATTTCATCGTATTAAGGCACGTTAAGCCTTTCACCAAATATTCTGAAGTTAGAACACTAAGGAGCTACAGATGCTAAGAAAGTGATGTAATGATCTTGTGACACCACGTTATAAGTGTGGTGGGATTATGAAAATAATGCAAAAAGATTTTTGGCTAGGTACATGACAGATGACACAGCTTTACTAATTCAAATCACAATATGTGATAGCTGAGCACAGACGGATGCCTGTATATGGTTTAAGTTCTGTCTTTTTTCACACTCCAAAGCATTTCTCAAAAGGTGGTATTAATTCAAGGAAAAAAATCTTGGGATAACAACAAAACCTAATGCCCATGTACGCAGAAAACAAAAATACATACAGTAGAAGAAAAAACTCCTAAAAGTTATTTGGAACCACACATGTGTATTTATTTCAGTATCATGACTAGCTTCGGCCTACTAAGGACTTAACGATTATGAGAGGCAGTCGATACTGCTTCAGTTCAGTAACACTGAGCTACATTTTGTGTCTAGGTAGCAAAAGCAATTGCAACTTCACTAAAAACAGAAAACACATTACACTGAAACAGAACCTATCATCCATTGCTTGGCAAGTTTTCACGTGAAACAGCAGAACACCAGAAATTAATCTGATCTTCCACTGCATGCAGATAACAACAGAACAAGAGAAAGAAGAGAAAGCAGTAAGTAGGAGAAATCCAGGTACCTCATAAAGTGACAGGTACAGGAACACCAACATACTGACTGCAGCATGGGGAGCAGTGGGCACTCAGACTAAGCAGAAAACCATCATTTCCCCGGCACTCTTTCTTACCCTCCCCTATCATGGGTGATGCATGGACACAGCAAACAAGCCACTCTACCATCTTCGCATCACGCTTTCTCTTCCTTACACTCGGAGCTACTGTTTAAAGGAGCTATTCCCTGCGTGAGGACTGTGCCGAGAGGCAGCGCCTCGGGGAGCCGCAGGGCCGAGCGCCTTGCCCGGCCGAGCGCAGCCGGGGCGCTGGGACAGCGGCTCCGCTCTGCCGGCAGCCGGGCGGGCCGGCGTCTCCCGGGAAGGGCGGCGGAGCTCCCTCGCAGCGCGGGCCGCTGTTGCCACCTGCTGCCGGGAGTGGGGACCCGGGGCGCGGGCGGCTCTCGGCCGGGCAGGCGGCGGCCCCCGGGATGTGCGAGGGGCCGGGACAGCCCCGCCTGGGGAGGAGCGCAGTGCGGGCGTGAGCGGCGGGGGCGAGGCAGCACAGCGGCTCAGGTAAGCCGAGCTCAGCGGTGGAAGGCCAGGCTTTGTGAATGATGTGTGTCCGTAGAGTTCCCAGGCACCTAACATCTGCAAAGGGAACATTTGTAGTTACTGGGGGATGTAATGGCTGTTCCGAATGGAACAGAAGGACGATAATCAGTGTGACACTAACAATGTAAGGCTGAACATGGTGCCGTAAAGGGTTACAGCAGAAGAGAGGCAGCGAATGCCGAAGGGAACATTAGCCGGGTAAGATAAAGCAATTGGTTGTAAAAGATCTGCCGCGTTCCCTGCGGAGGAAGTTCACGCCTAAACAGAAAAAACATAGTCAGTGCCCTATTACAGATCACTCAGCAAGCATCTTAATAATGTCTCCTAAATGGTATTTTACCATTTAGGTGTAAGCCAATATGCCACATAGAAAACATGCTAGTGTAAGGTTTAATCTGTTAACCGTATTACTTCAGCCATCATTTGGATCTAAATTTTAGAGCATTACAGTTATTACTCAAAGCAGCTAGGTAGATTTACCAAAAGAGGTGAAGTAACACTTCATCTTTTTCTGAATAAAGTACAAAACAATTGGAGATACGAAACCAGCCTTTAACGAAGTTTCTCCATAGGATGAGGGAATAAGATTTTTAGGAGTAACACCATAAATTTAGAGTTTACAACCAGATATTAGCTTAAAATGAGAGAGTAGTTGAAAGCCTAAAAAAAGGTTGAAGGTCAGGAGAAAGCTTAAAGACACTTCATTAGAGGCAGAGAGAAAAAAAAAAAAAATCAACTGATAAATTTAAATTCACCCTTTTCCCCTCTTGTCTTTTCACGTCCCCAATATTTCTACTCCTCAAAATCACGTATATGATTAAGTATAACAGCATGGGGGACACCTGTAAGTAAAAGATACTCTTAAAAAGTGGAAATCAGCCAAAGAAAACGAAAAGCAAAGTCTTGTAATTTCAGTGTAAATTGGACAAGAATAAAAAGGTCTAAACCCAACTTGCCAAATGCATAAAGCAAGTAATAAAACTGCTTTCAAACACATCACAAGTATGAAGCCTGACAGGAAACAGCTGGGCATGCAGATAATCTGGCTGTAAAAAGAGCACAAAAGAAAAAGAATCAGAAAAGGTTAAACAAAGTATTTGTGTAAGGATTCACAAGCACAGAAAAGGTCAAAGAGGTTCTCAGACAAGTTCTATGCTTCTCAAGTGATATGTTTTGGGCACTGTCTCAAATTGAACAAACTTCAAAACATACCAATGAAAATTTTAAGACGATTCCTCAGATGATACTGGAAACTACAAACCAGTCAATCTGATTTCTGTGCCTGGAAAATGCCTATGTATTATATAGAAGAACAAGTTTTTTAAAGAACATACAGGTAAACCAATGTAATGAGAAAGCAAGGTAACACAATTTGTAGTAGGCACTCACAAGTAACAAATTAAGTAGTACTGCTTTAATGGAGTACACACAAAGGCCCTGGTAAGAATGATCAGGTTAATACTGAATTTGCAAAAGACTCCTCATTATCCTTACGTAAGGTTTCAGAAAAATTTATGCTGTTGTGGTATAAGAGGAAATGCCTACTTTGGTTAAAAACACCCAAACAAACAAACCAAAAAACCAATAAAGAAACCAAAACCTGCTCAAAAAAGGGGAAAATCAATTACCGTGATGAATGATTTGTTTTCAAAGTAGAAATCTGTAGCAAAGAAGCCTTACTAGGACCTCTGCAGGTTACTGTGCTGTTTAATGAACATGAGGCGTCAATGTTCTCGGATAATAACGACACTTAGAAGCTGACCACAAACACATACAAAAGGATCTCTCAAATATTCAGCGTCAATACATGCAAAGTAGACTGGAAAAAAAAGAACCCAGACTGTAAAAGTCCTGCGATGCATACAAAATTAGCAACTGCTACCCCAAGAAGACAGTCAGATTTTTTTCTTAGTTCGCTGAAAACATAAGGTCAAAAATAAGCTGCAGTGAAGAGCAAAAAAATGTCAGCAACAGCACAGAAAAAACAGAGCCAGAAAGAAGATGATGTGACATCTTGGCTCAGGCATATGGTGCACACAGATCTTGAAAGCAGCATGCAGATCTAGTCAGTCACCTCACTGGCAAAGAGAAGAAAGAATCGTGGACTGTAGACTGGTGACAAGGAAAAATCAAAAGAACAGAAAACATGTATGAAAGCTGCTCCAAATAAACTTTTCAGTTTGAAGTGAACTACTGCAATAAGAGACCTACAAAAATTACATAATGAGCGGTCAGTGCCACTCACCTTAGATTTTTATTTTCTGATTATCTACAGACGAGATCAGGTACAAAGCTAGATAGATCTCCACTTGGACAAGTATAACATACAGTTTTAATTGATTTTTTTAAAAAGACTGATAAGGAAAATACACTTATAGGTACATTGAATGCAAAAAAAAAAAGGATTTACCAATTTTTCTTGCAAGTTTTACTAAATCCCCATTTTAACTACCTTGTATTTAAATTGTTATCAGCTATAAACATAAAGGTGGCATTAATTTTTGAATACAAATTTTTTGTATGTATAAATGTATTCAAATCTAACAACCGTGACAAATCACAAACAGATTGTTGTGACAAATATCCTTTTCTTCTAAACCTTTTGATTTAATGAAAAAATATGTAACTGTATTATTGGAGGTTCTTAATGAATAAGGATTTCTTAATTTTAATAATGGTAAAACCTCTATGTAGTACAGCAATGTATAAGAGTATGACCAGTGGAAAATATTTCTGCTATAAAAGAGAGACAAGGTGCTCTTTTTCTCCCTCCCCCCACCCAATTTTTACATGTTACTAGTGCTAATAGCACACGTTTTGTTGCTTTTATGCTAAGAATTTTGTAATCATCCCTCTTCTGAGTGAGCATACACAAGCATACAAGTGAGAAATAACAGTACTGGTTTTTTTTCCTTTTGGGAGAAAAGAACGTTCCTGAAACTTTTCTCTCGAATTTTCAAAGTTAGATCAGACTTGCAAGAAAAAACCCCACAGTTTCAGCTGAAACAACGGACAGACAATGCAGTTACATTTTCTTACAAAACTTCTCTGTTAAATTACATTCATATGTTCTTAACAACAACAAAAATCTTTAATTATCCAAACTATCCAACGTGGCAGTAATTAGTCTCTGTTGATTCAAATATTGTGAAGGAAACCCAGTATTATTTTCCTCATTTAAAACCCCAAACTTATGTTCTTAAAAATGCATTTTGCATTATAGAAAAAATGGTATAATTCTATAAATTTGTTTTTAAGTGTAAATTACAAAGAGATACATGACAAAGCATTCAGTTCCTTTCTTGATGATACTAATATTTCTGTCCTTCATTATCTTGATGTATTGCACATATATTAAAAGAAAATGATAATTGAAGTTGTGTTTTTCCCTTTAACAACTGTTGCTATTGCTTTATTGACCTCTGGTCACTGTTAACTAAGTTTCAGAAAATCTTAGAAAGAGGACTTGAGGCATGCTTTAAATATTCAGGACTGGCTTTCAGGACTTTCACCCACAGCTCAGGGGTTTATGCCACATCCATGGGAAACTCCATTGAAAACTCCACCTCTCTCCAAGGATCTTTGTTGTCCTTCCTCCCTAACTGCATCTGACAGGAGTGGCCAGGAAAGGGCTTCATAATCACTGCTCAATACAGAACACACTGTGGGCATAATAACAGCATCAAAGCAATAGAAACATCTGCAGCAATACATGTGTGACATTCTAATTTAACTCTAGCCTGTATTCTATAAAAGTAATTTTGTGTATTCCATTGTTTTCCTTCCTAATAATTTCCCAGTAGGAGCTTGTAAAGTAATTATAAGTGAATAAAACATGTAAGCATACAATCTAACAGCAGGCATAATGTAATGAATATGGTAGCATAAAGTCAAGAAGAAATAGAGGAATAAGACTCAGAATTATGGTGTGAAGTTTTGAGGAAGTGCTAGTACACAAGACAAAAAACTGCTGAATCAAGCCAATCTTTACTTGGGTGTTGCTCTGAAGAATCTAAATAGGTGTTGGAAAGGCTATCTCAGGGGAAGTTTAAACCGTAATCTTTTAAGGTTTTGAGTGTTTGCATGCACAATATTTGATTAGGGAAAAAAGAGAAACATTTAAAGAATTTCAATTCTCTACTAGTAAAACAGAAGTAACAGGTAAAATTTCAAACTTTGTAATTAACCTGCACTGACTGCAATCACTTTATTTATCAATAATTTAACAAAGAAATACAGACTTGCCACCTAACAGAAAAAAAGGTCTGTATATCTTCCTACAGCCAACATTTTTTCCCATAACTTAAATGGACAGAAATAACAGTTTTGGGCAGCAGGTTTACTTACACTTTCTAGTATAACAGTGGACAAATAACTTGATCCAATCATGTATTGCTTTGTCCTCATAACTTGTTTAATCAGTGAGATGTCTTTTAGGAAGGTGCTGAAATATTTGTGAAGAATGGGTACTATAAGTTTCAAATGATTGTGCTTGTGCACACACATTGTCGTTAGGATAAATAATGCTCAGATCACTCTGGACTCTATAAAATAAACTAATCCTGAGTCTTATTTTCCAGAGGTTCAGTCATTCTTTCCTGATTGCTTTCCATTTAGAGCACCTCTTGGACCCAGACTACGCGATAGTTCAATACATGAATAACTCCTGTGCAGAACATTGAAATAACGCAGTGTAAGAGACATTTCATCATCCTTCTCCAGTGAAATAATTTAGTTAAACCTTTGACAAAGTCTCTCCTTGCTCGTCATTTCTACATGTCAGCATGAGTGGTCAAGTAAGAAAACAAACCCAAGATTTTCTCTTGTTCTTTTGTCACTAATAGTCAAATACTAAAGAATAAACATTTGTTTTTCTTGCTAACATTTAAAGTATGTTCACTTCCTGCACATCTGTCTTGAATTCAGGGCAGAAGATATGTTTGTTGTTCAAAGTTGTACTGCTGTTAGCAGAACAAACTCTACTGCAGATATAACTTCCAGTAAAACAAGCTCAAGTCCAGATTACAAGGTTGGTTTTTACTAGCTGTTAGATGAATCTGCCTGCCCTTTCTGTAACTGTTTTTCCTATTTCATTCTTTTTTGAGGCCTGTGATAGACAGTGTCTTGGCCTTCCTTTTTTCCCTCCCCCCCCTGCACATATCAGAATGCGACAGGTAGCTCCACCAAATTCTGCAGACTACCAGTGTCTCAGAGAGGGGGAAAAATGACTTATTAAATAAGTATAATGAGAAAAGTAATCCAAAATTCAGAGGCAGAAATCTCCAAACTACTTCCAACACAGCTAGGGCAACCACAAGGTGCTATGCAAAACCTTACAGAAAAATAGTTTAAAGTATTGTAGCAACACAGTGCCTGGAGTGACAAACCTTTTTAAGAGAAACTGTATTGGAAAAGATAAGAGACAACTTCAAAAGACAAAGAATTACATATGTCATTTTTGACAGACTTTTACTTTCAACATTTACAAGGCATGCCTCGAACTAAGACAATTTTGGTGTGCCAAGGAATAATTTCCATATATGAAATAAAAACTAGATAAAAATCTCACTGTGTGATAAATGTAATATTTAGCTGCATAAAATACCAAATTTGCCTTTTTTCCTGGCTGACATCTTCAGTTTAATTTTTTCCTTCTATTTTTATACACACACAGAAGAACTTGTTGCTATTCTTACAGCACTTACTACAAGTTGTAAACACAGAAGATATGCTGTTTCTTTATAAACAAGGGGATTTGGGAAGGCACAGACAAACTTATTATCTGCAACATGGCTGCAATTTCAAACGGTTGTTATACTTCAAGTGCTGACAAACAACTTGAACAAAAAGAGATGTCTTATTCACAAGATATGGTCCTTAAATGCAGATACAGGCTTAACATGTAGTTATATTTTAATGTGTAAGGTGACCATAATAGATTACTCTATGCAGGTAAACCAGAATCTTGTTGTAGCTCTAATTTGAGCACACTTTGCATCTCTGAAATGTTTAGAAAACCCCCCAAAATAATAATGTTAAACGCCAAGTATTTTCTTTAGGAAGAAAATCTGAACTATAAAGGAAAAAGAGGTAAGAAGTGCTTGTTTGGCATTTCTCAAGCTTTGGCCATATCGTGCAGCCAAATACAGCAATATTTCCAGTGGGAACATAATACTGGATAAAGGATATTTGCGGTATAGTGAAAATACAAAAGCAAGCAAAATGCCTGGATAAAGTGTTTTGCATAGTTGATAGATGATTGCAAAAAACCAGTCATCAGTAAGACCTTGCATGAAATCAGAGAAACCACGAGTACGCGTTTTTGTACTAATAACAGAGAAATGGCACTGCAGCTAAAGAGACCAACATTTCTTACAGTTCTAGCCTTGACTGCATAAAGTAGATGGGAGTTCTGTTAGCAATTAGAATCTACTAAAAAAACCCCACAACAACAAAAATTAACCTAGCAAACTTTAAAGCACTACTAGAAAGACACACTTGAGGTCAGAACAAATGTGCTCTGATTATTACAACTACTCCTTCCACACTGTAAAAATATTTTAAAAGCAGAAAGGCTCTGGGCATTTGTCTTACTAAACCTATGTCCAAAGCTGGAAGCAGACAAATGCAATCCTACAAGCAGACACTTATCAACCATATAATAAAAGAAATCTATTTAAGATGTATTACAATATACGGAGATCTATTAAATGCCACATCTGATCAGATATGCAGACAGTATTCTTGCAGACAATATTTCATCATTATTTTGTATCTTAAAAAGCAAATAAAAATACACCAAAAGCACCCACCAAAGAACAAAAATTTTACAAGACATTAAATACAACATTTGACCAGTCTCAAGCTATTTTAAGGTCTTCATCTAAACACAATACGATTTAAAACTCAAAATCCTAAATTTATTAGATGGATTAGTACCTATCATAATTGTTTTCACTTCTGTTCATGTAGAAATTGAAATTTTTTCAAAAGCATCAGAAAAATACAACACAGTAAGTAGCATGCAAAACAAGAAATGGAATATCACACAGCATTGAAAGTTTCTCTCTCCTTCTGGGTGCCTTTCTGAGGCCATTAAAAACAAACAAACAAACATTTCCGTGATTAGCATGAACACTGCATCCTAAAGATATGCTTTATGTTTGATATAGGGAATGTTTACAAGAAAGCTGCAAGTTGCCTAGTACCACAAATTTTCAAGAGGGAGGTGGGAGAAAGTTTCATTTGACTGCATTTCTTTTTTATGGAAAACCATTGCTGGTATTGTACTGAGTGAGATATGTGTAAATCTACATGTCAGTGTACATCCAACATAGAAAACATTCAAGACCACTACTAAACCCCTGGGCCAGGGGACAAAAATAGTGATCACATATTTTACTGTAGTCATTGTCATACAACTTAAATATTAATGTATAAAGATGCAAATACATCTACTGACTATTTTTGTTAATGCAGGCAGTTGATCATTATTTGAATTTTTGTCAGTACATTCTTGTTAGTATATTCAAATTGCAGTAGAAAATCCTAAATGTTATAACACTCAAAAATATGTAAAAACTTGTCTTTTTAATAAGGAATTAAAAATGTTGCATACATGAAGGTAAAGCTAAAAACTTGGGGTTGGGATTCTATAATTTCTGCATTGGCTCTATGGTTAGATCACTCAGAGACCTCTGCATGGAGTGATTGCTACCAGAAATACTTCTGGGCGAGATCTCAATTTTCCTTGCCGCCCTCACCATGCAAATTTATTTCCTGCGCCTCACCACTTTTTCTCCATGCCTATTTTATGTTCTTAAAAAAAAGCCAACAAAACCGAAAAAAAAAAAGGGGGAAAAAAAAAAAAAAAGACTTCTAGCACCAACCATTTTCACAAATTCCCCCACCAGACAAAAGTTCTCATTTTTGTTCAATCACTTCTGCACAGCGAGGGAATAAACGAACTGTTACATTCCCTTTTGCAAAAACTTTTGGTTTTAGAAAAAAGCTATTGAAAGAGGAATATAGGAAATCTGCACAGAGCTCTTAGATGATCATGTGTGCTTAATATTGTAATAGGATAAAGGTTAAGAATAATATTGTTTGACCCCTTCAACTACTGACATTCATGCCATGTTATTGTTAGTGTTGCATGTTAAGCAAGCAAATTTTCAATGAACTTGTGTTGGCTTTACCACAGACACAGATGTTAGGCGGACTCCTTTTTTCATAAGGTTCTCATTATTAACTGAAACCAAGTTGAATATTTGACTGAAGGAAAGGACCATATCATTGTTTTCAGATTTTGCTCTATGACTTAACTGAACTACATCTGCCAGCTTTGGAAATACCAAGTACTTCTTGGCGCCAGTACTGGCGCCTTGCTCTATGACTACCATCTTAAGCGCTTCAGCTTGAGGAAGTCTAGTAACCATCAAAACAGTTTAATAAAACCTTAAAACTGTGATTAAGAGTTACTCACTAGCTGACAGAGTGCTCTCAAATTTGTTCTGTTTATGAATAATTTTGCAAAATAAGCAAATCACAGCAAACTGAATGCATGGCTGTAAATATGTAGCCTAGAAAGTTCACAAGATGTTTTTGTGATTTACGAAGTCTGCGTTATACTTGAAACCACATTTATTTAATAGATAGGCTGGCACTTCACAGGATAATTCAATCTGCTTCAAATCTATCCAAAGCCTTTGGGAAATATAAGGGATGCTCTGAATATAAATGCAATTCCACTTTTCACCTTTTTGCACTACTGTCTCTTAGCATAAATGTGAAAAGTATTGCATTCCCCTAAAAGATCTCACTTTGTAAAAAAAATGCTGTTGAAGATGAAAGAACTCCACAGTTTGTGCTAAACCAAATATAGGAACTATTTTATAAAACAAATAAATTAAGCACTATAATTCACTTTTCTGGATATATCCCAAGGTTATCTGAATTAAAGTGAACAACACATCATTCTTTCTTCCTCAAAAAGACCAAAAATCAAAGTGTCTATAGTATATACCACTTACGCAGCTGATGCTGAAAGGGGAATATAAATGCCAGAACAAGGCATATTCAGAAAAAATAGTGTAAAAAAGGCCTCATATTAATTTATTTTACATATCAAAAGATTTAAATATTTAGCATTTACAGATTATTAATTATGTGATCTGATAATAATCAATAGTTATTTCACTTACCATGCTGAATGTCCCTCATGTCTAAATGAAGGCTAGACATTAATATTCCAACAGCTTGAGATCTTTTGTTACTTAACAACTTGACAACCTGCCAAAAGAAACACAAGTATTATTATCAGTCTGCAGGATAACGTACAAGATATTTTGCATTTATTTTGCGCTAACGCCATATTCAAGAAATAGTTCTTTGTAGTCTATATACAGATCCAAAAATGAGCAAATTTATTATCCTTAAAGTTTGCTTCTGCTATATAAATCCATTACAAGTGTATGTAACTTTGTCACCTAGTTGAATTTAATCCCAAAAGAGTCACTATAAAGGTTCCCTTAGTCTTCCTTCTTCATTAGAATGCACACTTTACTTCACACTGATGTTACTAAGTGTATGAAACACGCTGTCAAATAAAAAAAAATTCCAACTGTGTCTATCTCGGAATTGCTTTGGTTTCCAAAACCACACAATGATTTCCATCTTTGATGTAAGTTAAAACTGTGAGAATTTGTATTTTATTTGAACGTTTGACGTAGTAGGCGCCAATATGAATTTTATTTTAAAATCAAAATAACCACGTACACATTGGGGTTTTCTTTGATCACTTTAAGGATTATAAAAGGTCAGAAAGCTTTTTTGTTTTCCAAATAGGAAAAAAAACCCCACCAAAATCAAGCCATCGAAACGTCTTGCTTTAGGGGGTTAAAATCAGTGATTAAAATAAACTTTCATACATGTTGGTTTTGCAAGCATAAAAGCAGCGTGTAATTCACAGACTGTCTTACACAGGGCTCTAAGTTGTTTGAATTCAACTTGATGTAAATTTTATATCATTCTTAGGAGAAACAAGTAATGCCAGAAAAAGACTCTTATCTGTAAAACGACATGATTCTAGATGAAATACTTTTCAATGAAGGGATACAATCATTGCATAGAAGAAAGAGGTTAATATTTACTCTACATAGGTTGCTGAGTTTTATGCTGTACTAAACACGCTGATGAAAACCTTTGTGAGTCACTTGGAGGAAAAAAGAAAAGACAGATAATTAAAACTGTAAGTTCAAGTCAGGAAGCATATAAATATTTTTTCAGGTTACACAGCTGCTGTTGTAACACCAAGAGGCTGTATTATCTACAGCCACACTAGCAAAATTATTTAAAAATTAATTAATAGAAAAGAGATCAGAAAAATTAGAATTAATTTAGCCAGAGTAAACAATTTCATGATCCAAATCACATCTTAAAAAATCATAAAAGTACCCAGAAGATGTTTGTCCTGTGATTCACTGATTCGTTGCCAACTTTGATTCACTTAAATTTTCAGACGCAGGTTTGTACACTGGTGTTTTAACAGAGGAACAGAAGGAAAAGCCTGACCCAGAACTCTGCCACTGGAACTGCTTAGGGAAGGAAACTTGAGAAATTCACAGTACTTACAGTATACGTTTTTTGAGGATGTGGTTGGCTGGCCAATAGTTTAATTTTATTTTTTCCCTTCTTAAAACTTCATAACCATTGATTATGAAGATATTTCATCCCCCTTTCCTCACGGATGCCAAACTAGCTGCAGTGGAGTGAAAATACAGCTGTAGAAACCCCGAAGATAAGGGGCTAATGTCTGTGTCTCAAACACGAATAGCCAGATCGCTGTGCGGCCAACCAAGGATCGTTGGTAATAACACGCTGTGAGAAGTAACAGGATGTGGCTGGAGAAGGGGGCCACACGGGGGTAGGGCAGCAATTTTCTGGGACAGAAATCCTTGTTCTGGATTGTTCTGTTGGATCTGTTCCTTGCTCTTCAGACAAGCAGAACATGGTACAAGTGCACATGCAGGAAGGAGGTCGAGAAAAGGGCATGGATTGTTGACCAAAAGCCAACCCAGCAGTGGGGGATCAAGACACCAGAGACCCCACAAAGCCCTCCAATCCATTTCCGGAAAGGTCTAGGGGAATGAACTGTGCGTGATAACTGATCTGCATAGAAAGCAATAAGCTTATCTCCAGGGTGGGGGAAACTTATCTATAAATAGGTACCCCCATGAAGCTCAGGTCTGCATGCTCCAGGACTCTGGACATCCCATTAGCTGGATCAACACTGGAGCAAGGACTGGTGATCTTTCTCCCTCCCTCTCTCCGATTTCTCTCTCTCACTCTACCTCTTTATTCAAAACCCACCACTGTGTGCTTATACTGGGAAAAAAAGGAACAACATATCAATTTCCATGACAAGTGTATAATTTGCTAATAAAACTTTATAAGCTTTTATAGACCTTCTGACTTTTGTCATTCCTTTTTGACCATGAGCATCTGCTCATCTTCCCTTTTGGGGTGGCAGGCCTCAACAGCAAAAATACTGCTCATTAACTGAAAATTTTAACATTAGAAAACAAGTATGTCATAACTGATGTTCACAAGGTTGAAGACCCAAATTCAAAGCATGGCTACTGACATCACGTGTCAAAAATTAGCAACAAATTCCTATGCAATTGTCTAATCCATGTAATACACTATTAGGAATTTAAAACTGAAGTCGAATGGACTGAAATAGAATAGGATAGTCGGATTTTTCTGAATTCAAAGGGAAAACTAATATAATTCAGAAAAATATAATTAGGATA
Organism: Cnemophilus loriae; assembly: GCA_013397755.1. Taxonomy (NCBI): domain Eukaryota; kingdom Metazoa; phylum Chordata; class Aves; order Passeriformes; family Corvidae; genus Cnemophilus; species Cnemophilus loriae. Next base: position 1,509,861 of record VZTF01000380.1, on the reverse strand, counting down.
ACCTGCACTAGTCTTCTAATAGGCTATAATCACTCTAAATATTTTTTTAAATGGAGCATAAATTTCATTTAAGAACTGAGATAAAGCTGGGTCAATATGAGATTTTCTTCTTGTAAAGAGAAGCTGTTATCAATTTACTTCTTTGCAGCTACAAAAGGATTACAAAAATCAAGTAGATCTTGGGTAGCAAGGTATAGATCAAATCTTTCTAACAATTAAGTTGCAATCCGTAATAGCAACCAAACAAATATCTTCCATTCCATTAAAAAAAAAAAAAAAAAAAAAAGTGGGAAATTTCAGAAATAACAGAATTTCTTCAGCTGATGTTCCTACCAAACCATATTTGCAGAAAAGGCAGAGCAACACAAAGAAACAATGCAGTATGTTACATAACAAAAGTTCAAAAACTTCACCTTAAAGTTGTGTATTCCAACAACATCGAAAAGACTGAATTTGGTATGGAAGGTGCTGGGGGAACTGTTAATTTCAACTCCTATTGTTGTTGCTCAAGTCCAAAACATCTCATATTAATAGCATAACTTTAACTTGCTAGTGTCAGCATACAGTGGGAGTCCTTTGTTGCCTTTATTTTGAGCAAGAAAACTATCCCAAAGCTGACTAATAAAGCAAATTAAAAATCAAATGCAAACTCATTGCAAAAGTGCTATCAGAAAACAACAATAGACACACAAAGTGGCAAGAGCTCATCTGAAGTAAACTTGTACGTTTTCTGTCACTCAGATTCTGCAAAAATGAAGTAGAAGTGGAACTGATGCAGGATACTATGTTGTCCAGGAGTAAAACAAAAGAAGAAAACCAAGAGTAAAATAGATTTGTTAAGTGGTCTTCCACAAAACAAAATTAAAACTGCATTCAGGTGTGAACCTATCTAGAACCAGCTTGACCTTTCCAAAGGAAACAGAACTGCACTGTTCTCTCTTGGTGGTCCAAAGAGCAGGGATGAGTTGGAGTCTGTTCTTGGGAGTCTCCCACTTCTAATTCATCACGCATGTACTATTATTTTTGCTTCAAATTGTGAAATCACGGTTTCTATCTTCCATCAGCATTCTAAAGCTCAGAGAGCACCTAAGATCAGACTTACAAATACAACAAGCAGACCAACACTAGAGAAAAAAGAACCAAATAAATAAACTATGTTGTTATCATGCAGGCTAGAACATGATTCCTGTCACTGCTATAGGACCAGACTTAGTGACCTAGTAGATCCTTTCAAGTCCTGGCTTAAAAGTTAGCAGAAAAAAGAAGCTGCTTTTTCTGCAAGTGAGCTGATAGACAGGAGAATAATTATTTGCTGAGTGCCACATCTTGACAGTGACTAGAAGCAAAACAAAACAAAAAAACCACTGTCCGCATGAAGAATAAGTTATCTTTGCTGCCAAAATTCTGAACCATGATGATATCAAAAGAGTCATAAAGAGCATGACTGTCAGGTCAATGGGTGCAGAACAGCAATAGGTAAAGCATTTTCACTAGCAGCTACCAACTTTGTCTGGTTTTATTTAAAATGTAGGGTTTATGTCAACTTTTATACTAATCTCTATTATGTAGTTCATTCCCATTTCAGTCAATTGCATGAATACTAGAGTTTCCTCCAATAGAATGGCTGTAACAATACAACAGTAATTCAGAAAATATGAATATTAGCATAAATGCCTAAAGCAATTCCCACATTTAAAAGTAAAACAATAAAATAAATCAGCTGCAGTCTGGGCCTACAGGCTACAGACGAATGACGCCATTTAAAGGCAGAACAACAAAAGTTCGATAAATCCAATCTCTACAAGATCTAAAGCCTCAGACACAATACACAGCTCCTTTTTAATCTGGATTCTGGAACTCTGCTTTAAACAAATTTTTAAAAAAATAAATTAAAAGGAAGCTAGAGATATTATCTGCAGCCTGAAGTCTAGGACAAACTTTCTAATTGTTGAGTGGTCCTCATTGTAAAGCAGTAAACAAGCTACATGCCAAATTTGTTCCTGATTGTTTAACACAAGCAAAAACAGTCAACGAGATATTTAGTGAAAGGTAATGCAAGACACATGTTTGATGAGAACCCCAAAGCAAAAAATACGAAGATTCCCTTTCACCAGAGTAAAATTTAGTTAATGCATGGAATTTTTCAGTGATTCTTGCTTTCTGTTTCTGATTTTGACTGCCAGCATTTAGAAAAAATATCCCAAAGTTCTCACTGGTTAAGAAAAACTACTGTACATTACAGGACATCACATGCAGGAAACGTCACTTTACAAAGGCCTTCCGTATGGCAGGGAAGAGGCAGAAAGAACAAAGTTCCAAATAAAATATTAATAGACAGGATCAGGGCAGTAATGCAGTCACCTTCTCACAAGGCGTTGTGACAGCGAGCCTTTTCTGCAGATTCAAGTGTATTCCAAGTGTAAAATGGGCAATCACAGAAGTGGACCCATCATATCTTTCTCATGTATATCCTTCTTATAGGCATAACAAAATAATATACTCTTACAGGTGGGGGTTTTTATGTGTGTTGTGGGTTTTAGTTAATCTTTTGTTTGCCTATTTTTAAAGGTAAATTTAGAAGTAACTTCTGGCTAGTAATGGCAATTGTGAGAGTGGAAACGGCTTCAAGTAGTGTGGTCACTTTGGTGTAATAGGAGATCAAAAACTTTTCCTTAATACCTACAAAAAACCCCCTAATCCCCCAAAACCAACACCCAGTCCTGGCTGTCTAACAATATATCCATGCTGGTGGCACATAATGATTTAACTGAACTCACAGAGAATCAATAACAAAACAAAATTTTTAGCATCTCTCTGTCTCCTATCCTAACCAAAACTGAAAATCTCCTCTGGAAACTAGCTGGTTTCTTTCCCCACTGAAGATTTTAGTAATCTATATCTTTCTCATATAGTTGTAGATGCAAGTTGTTGACATGTTACGCAAATTAGTGAGGCCAAGCAGCCATGTCTGGAACTTTATGCTTGAGGGTAGCAATGAAACATCATATTTACTTTTCATACATTTTCTCTATTACCCTGTTGTGTTATTTCATAAATAAAGCTTTTACCAATATGGATGAGAAACAATTCATGTCCTTTCATGCTGTTCTAGCACTAAAATAGCACTGGTTGAAATTAACATCATAAAACTATTATTGTAAGAGTAATCTTTTACTAAGAGATTGCTGCGCCAGTTAATATTTATCATTTATGACATTAGGTGAAAAAAATACTAGATTGCATAAATTCAGTTACAAACTAGTTAAGTTAGATAAGCATTGTGTTCCTCAACAGGAGGCTGAACAATAGTAAAATGTCCCTTACTAAAAAATAAGAACTACGTTGTAACTCTAAGGACTGGAGTGGCATTTTATTTCCAGAAGTATTGTCTTCCCACAGCTTCTTTATGTCCAACTTAAAAATGCAAATATCCTGAAATCATTATCTAAACTGTTTTATTGATACATTTTTTATGCGCCTAAGACTTTTTAAACCAAATGAAATTTTAGTAACCTACTATTTATATTCTGGTGTGGAAACAGTGTTTAAAATCTTAATGCCAATAGATTAATAGTGGGCTTTCCACATGAGAAAATCTTTAACATTTTTTTCATTTACGTGATAGATTATAAACACATGGTCTGTGATTGAAAAGTTCATTGCAGTTGCTTGTATATTTTCTGAAAGTGCACTTAGAGGATTACCAGTAAAGTTTCTAAAATGACTGTTCAAAAGTTAGGAAAGTAATCTCTGCAAGTCAGCTCAGTCCATTCTATATCCTTATTATGCTGACAGTGATATCAAGGTTTTCTGATTATGTACCGTTTTTCCACTGAACCCATCCAATGTACACTAACCAATGTTTGCCATGCAAGTACATTCTTAATATTGCATTTCCCATAATTCTTGAGTATGTGGCCTTAATCATGAGACCATTTTCTTCCTGCTTTACTAGTTACATGGTTTTTAAGTGCTGCATCGACTGTTATAAAGCAATTTTTGACACAGGTAACAGCTTAATTTAATAAGTAATTGTTATGGACTGTGCTCATTCCACACAGACCATACTAGCTATGGAAAGGGTTCTATGAAAAAGACTACCCAGCCACATAATCAAAACTAGTATTGTAACTACATGGCACAGCTGAACAAGACACAAGAGTTTTACCCTCTGCTTGGGTCAAACACCACAGGTTTGCTGAGATTGACAACTGGTGAAAGGATCATCCAGGTCAAGGACACCCCAGTCTCACAAAAAGTTTTTGAGTGAAATTACTTTAGACAGAATAAGAGGTGACACAGAGTCACAGGTAATATACTCTATATTTTCACCTGTCAGATCTCCTCAGTTCTCACCAGTTACTTTTCTTAATCTTCCTTTGCCTCCCTCCTCTTGGCTTCTGTTTTCCAAACTACCAGTAAAAAGTCAGAAAAAATAATCTTCAGGATTATACCTGAAGTCCCTCCTAAGCAACAGAAACAGACTTACAACCTGTAAAGCGTCAAAATTCAAGAAACCCTTTATACAACTAAAAATATACATATAATAAAATTTCTCCATAATTCAAGTCTATGAAACTATGTGGACATGAGCAAAAACAGATTTTGTTTCCTTACTTAACACTGGGAAAATGAAGGAGACACAAACTGGGGGAACAACCCAACCCAACAAAACTTGCAATCTAAAGAGCCAAATTTTGGCAAAGTTATAACAGGGACTTATAATGAAAGTCAGACCACTTTAATAGGTAGCAATGGCAGCCCCACCTACAATATAGCCTATAAAGGACTCTCTTTGAAGATTTAGTAGGCATTCTCATTGAGTGAGCCTGCACACATTTACAGCAGCTGAGAATTAGATATATGTGCATTAACAGAGCAAAATAAATCACAGTTTTTACCATAGCACCGAATAAGAGACGGTAAGAATAAAATCAGCTGCATTCACAAATAAATATTAACACTTCATTCTTTCTCTTTCTTTAAAGTTCTGGAATGGATTTTAATGTGGCCTTCATTCAACGCTAGGTGTAATATTGACTTTTTTTAAAAGTGTTATAGATTTATACTGTATTACTTGCAGATGATCATGCTGAGAAAACAATTACAACCAATAGTTGGGTAGGGTGAAGTTAACTCATCCATTAGCAAAAAAACCCCAAACAACCCTAAGCAATAAGAACAATTTTATCACTTTAAAAAGGATCACTATTTAGAAATAATTATACCATGCATATCTATACACATACACAACAAACATATACATATGCTCTATGGCTTAGAGAATAAAAGCCCTGTGTGCAGAACAGCATTGTACTTCAAAATCATTAATCTTTCACCCACTAAAACATGCCAAAACTATCAAATCTTTCTAGAGATTAGCTAGAATTCTCCCTCCTGCCATGTGGCCTTCTCTGTAAATACATTTTTATTTCAGCTTACAATAAAAACAGTTTTATTAAAATCACATGTTTATACAGAGTACCAAATACTTTATACATTTGAAAGTTCTCTGTACATTTTTTCATGACTACTATTTCCAGTGTAGCCAGTACTTTACATCCAATCCATCTAAGCAGTACCTTCACTCAGCAGACCCTGCACACCCGCACAAGAAACCAATTGCCAGACAAGAGCTTGTCTGGAAAGCAGCAGAGTAAGGGTCCTGGTTCTTTTCTGTACAGTGCTTCTTCATCGTTCAACAGGTGACAAAACACATCTGCTTTGCATAACATGTCCCTGTAAAAATCACTACACAAACACCATTTGTAAGATCTTTACAACACCCGTAACTATCATAGAAGCCATGTAAGTCAGTAACCACTTAAACAGCACTTGGTGCTCCCTGTAAAAAACATGCTTGTGGAATTACAGCCGTTCTTTCCCCAAATAACCGTTTCTTATCCTAAACATGGATGGACTTCATTATCCAAGTGTTTACTGCAGCATAAATGAAGAGAATTCTAAAAACGAAGTCCTGCATTCCAAATTGCTGAGAGGGTGTATGTGGACTACATTTGTGAAGCTGTTCTATTTCAATTGTCTCATGGCCCTGAAAAGTCTCATGGTCTCTGAAAAGCCCTAACTGGATTCTCACACATGAGTATTTAACTTTGACATCTGCAATAAATGATAGCTCTAACCATAGTTCTAATGAAAGCCTGTTTATCTGTTTGATCAATCTTTTCTCCCCAGATACTACAATTCAACAAGCCAGACATCTCTATTAGGCAATTTCTTTCTGTTTTGGAGAGCAGTACATTTGTTTGATTATCAGAGGAAGAGAAGCAGAGGATTCTCTTCTGTGAATTAAGGTGGCCCACAGGAATGTTTGTCCTAGATGACAGTAACTACTTCACTTGCCTTAAACTTCTGTGTGGAAATTTCTGTCAGAAAAAAACTTGTTCTTTTCAAAGAAGTTGAGAACAATCAGTCATTTTAATTTATCTTTAGCTACATTTTCTTAATTTACTGACAACATATCTAAATTTATGGCATTGCAAGAAAAATAAATATTTAGTATTAAATCCCACATCTAATGTTTATTCATAATCACTGTCTGTCTTTCAGCTCTCTTTATGTTACAGAAGTAAACAGTCATGCTTTCTACTCTGTTGAGAGATTTTCATCACCAAATCTTATGAAATGTGGAGGGACCAACAGCATCACTTCTGCATTCCTTTTTTTCCTTAAACAACTATGATAGTAATTAAGCTAAGAATAACCATTTTAACAGGGCTTTTTCTAGAAGGAGGAAAGAGGAGCAAAGGTCTTGCACCTTGGAGATTTACTGCAGGACAGCAAGGTAGCAGCAGAACCTTACATTTCCTCCCATCCCAGTTAGTACAGCCTAGTGCAGCACAGTGGTGTGTGTGCACTATCCTTCCCATCCATCCAGAGAAAGGTTTTATCCGATACCTTGGGATAATCATCCTAACTTCATTACCAGTTCTGTTGCCTGCAGCGGGTTGTCAGCACAGTAAAACACCTGACCAAAATGTGTCTATGGGGGCAGGATCTCCAGAACTTAGAGGTGGAGCACTAATAGGTCATATTCAGATATAAGGTCTAGTGAACAGAGATTTTAAAGAGTCCCGCTGTGTATCCAATGTGCAAAACTGTCTTGTACAGCATTAACCTGCATGTAAAAGATGATGGAAAGAACTGCCTAGCTTTGAATTAAGTACAGGAACATGAAACCAAGATAAAACAAGAACTTTAACTGCTTTTTAGGATCCTGCATAAGACCATTCCCCTCTGTGACCTGAAAGTTTAATTGAAAAATACTTAACATACCACCACAATTTGATTTTTACACAGATACCAAGAAGATTACAGCCAAATAGTCATGTAAACATTCAGATTCAATTATTTTACTCTGGGGTTTAAACTTCTACATTTTAAAGTATGCTTCCCATTTTTATTATATTGAACACCATTCTGTCTCGAGAAACCAGTTTGATTAATGTTGGATTTTTCCCAGCTGTGCTTGTCATTTATTGTCTGTATAAACTTCATATTCTTTATATACACAAACACAATACAAACTTAGAACCATTCTGATTGGTATAACACTAGGACTTAGATTCTGAAGCATAATTTTTCTCTGAAGTCATGGTACTTCATATGCAACTCATTATTTAATGTATAAAATTAATCAGAATAATATATATACTACTCCTTGCACATCTGCAGTCAATTTCAAAGCATCATATATGCACCTAATTATTTTGGTATTATTTTTGTTAAAGTGGATAAAGCAAAGATATTTTTAAGAAAATACATACTTGAAAAGTAATTTATGAAAAAAAATCTTCAGTCTTGAACATGTACAGCTTTGAAATCCATCCTACATTCTCTCCTTTTCTTATTTTTCTATAGTTTGTATATATATGGTAACAATTTCACACCAGGAATAATTCATCTCAGCTGCATGCAAAAATCTGTCTTTATGTAAAAAACAGCCTAGAAAAGATCTGAAATTAAATGAGTACTCACTTGTTTAGTCTTTGTTTTTGTAATGGTGTCCGAAATGGGTTTCTTCCTCTCTTTAACAGCTGTTTTAGAAAACAGTTCTTCAAACTCATGATAGTCTATGGAAGGCTCTTCAATTTTTTCCCACACAAGTGAAGCACTAGAATCTCTAAAGTTAAGCAAAAGACCTATGTAGGGCAATGTCAAACTAAATAAGGTCATAAATGGAGGAATTAAAAAAATAAAACAGCAGCAATTTAAAAGTTGTTGCCTAAATTCTACTAGCAGCATTCTGATAAGAACTACTGTTGATTCTCCCTCATATGTCCGGTTTTTCTTCTTTGTTCACACATGATACGGTCAGGTTCATTTATATTCACCCACTCTACATGCATAGGAATAAAAACAGGCTATATATAGGCTATAAAACATACAGACATGGACAGGAAGAGAAGTAGAACTAGACAGTTATTTACAGACCACCTGTGCGGCAGTGGCAAGAACTTGAAAAGAAAGAATAAATTAAGCATTAAATAACAGAAGACAGGTTTTATAATTACTACTCAGAGACATAAGGAAAATATTTATAAGGAAACTTTCTTCATGACCAGTAATGATCTTTTACAAACAAAAACCCCTAAAAACATCAACAACTGAAACCAAGTAATATCAAAGTAAGGGCTAGCAGAATTGCTCTATGCAAATAAATTGCAGATTGAATCTGAGTCTGCTGTGTGTACAAGGTGAAAAAAAAAAAAAGTATTTCTAGGTGACTGAAGAAAGGAAATAGAAGGATAGAATGCGTTCAGTATACATTCATCTAGAAGGAAGACACTACCAAAACTTGCAGGTTGCTCCAGAGAGACACCAATGCTACTTTGAAATTTGAGGGGAATCACAAATATGACATTTTGAAAAACATTTCACAGAAGACTTGGTGGCACACAGTCACTCTTGGATCTCTGATCGGCATGTGATATGTAACCCCAAAGGACACTGAAAACGCTACCATCAAAGAGCTTCCATGTGCAAATGACTTTTGCGCCCTTTAGAGAAAACGGCTCCCCTATTTACGTATCCAACTACATATAAAATCCTGTTTGCACCAATGCTCTCTCACACACCTACCTAGCACTAAACACTTTTGCTAATGACAAACAATACTATCAAGACAGCCATAAAGCAAAACCACCACTCTCTACGCAGCTCTTTGACTTACCTTTTACTGTGGAGCTGAATTCTTGTCCAGTAAAGAGGCTTCATTGGCCGAGAAGGCTCTATCACATGTTTCCTGCTCCCTTTCTCCTGATTCATCCCCATTGCAAATAAACCAGATGGTAATGGAGGAGGAAGAAAACCAGAGCCCTGTGGGACTGCTGGGTAGGTGCTGCCCTGGATGGGTGCTGGAAGGGGTGGCGCACTTCCAGGCAACGGTGGTGGGGCTGGAGGAGGCATCCCCAAGCCAGGCAGAGGAGGGGGTGGTGGAGGGACACCAGCACCAGGCAGAGGTGGTGGAGGAGGTGGAGGAGGCACACCTACACCAGGCAGAGGAGGTGGAGGAGGCACACCCACACCAGGCAGAGGAGGTGGAGGAGGTGGAGGGGGTACAGCTGCACCAGGCAGAGGTGGTGGAGGAGGTGGAGAGGGAACAGCTGCACCAGGCAGAGGTGGTGGAGGAGGTGGAGGGGGAACAGCTGCACCAGGCAGAGGTGNCCAGGCAGAGGAGGTGGAGGAGGTGGAGGGGGTACAGCTGCACCAGGCAGAGGTGGTGGAGGAGGTGGAGGAGGTGGTGGCAGTCCTGCTCCAGGCAGTGGGGGTGGCAATCCCAGGCCAGGCAGAGGAGGAGGTGGAGGAGGGACACCAGCTCCAGGTAAAGGGGGTGGTGGAGGGGGAGGCGGGATACCCCAGCCAGGCAGAGGAGATGGGACTCCTGCTCCAGGCAAAGGTGGTGGTAGAGGTGGAGGAAATCCAGGACCAGGAATCTCCCCAGGGAGAGGAGGAGCTGGGGGCAGCATCGGTATCTCCCCACTTGGCAAATGTGGAGGAGGAGGGAGAGGTGACATCATGGCACCTGGGAAAGAGTGGTCCAGGTGAGGCATTGCTGAGACAGCAGAAGAAGGGAGTCCTGAGCCAGGTAGGGGTGGTGGCGGTGGTACTCCTGCCATAGACATGGGAGTAACAAAGGAATGGCCATGTGCTCCAGACAGGGCGGCAGCCTGTTGGGTCGCTGGCAGTGGTGGGGGAATGCTACATGTGGGCTCTGGGAGCAAAGAAGGGGGATGGTCACTACAAGTTACATCTACAGTACTTAGAGGCTGATGGGAAACTGACATTTCAGTCTCTCCTTCAAATGCAAGGGACGAATCAACTTTGGGTCCTGGAAGAGGTGACTGTACACTCTGTACTGATTGGCTTGCATCCAGTGGCACTGAGATTAGCTTCGGTGACAGAATTAAGGAGATTTCAGAACAAAATGTGGGCTGTAGTTCTAGAGCTGGCAATTTCTGAGTAGGGTCTTCACTTTTGCCCCCTTCTAAGTGCGGTGGTGGGGGTGGCTGTGGCAGTGCACTGGCTGAAGGCATTGTATGTGTTAAATAATCCTCTGTTGGTGACGTTTGTACAGATCTCGCCTGTGACACAGTCCTGGGTGTGGTCTCCTCTTCATTCCTTTGAAGAGTCATACTGCTGAGTTCCCCAGAGTCTGCGTGTGCGTGCTCATTTTCCTGCTCCCTCCCAGCAGTCTGTACCTCTGCGGCAGGGAACTGTTTCTCTAGTTCTGCAATTTTTGTCCTCAGATCCTCAATAGTTTGCTCAAGTTGTTGGATGACACTGGCACGCTCTTCAGATTTCACCTCAAAATCATCCTTTCAAAGAAAACAAATAATAAGCACAAAAGAGGATAACATTCATCACCATATAAAAAGTTAAATTTAGATCAAGAATATTAGATCAAAAATACTGGTATTCCAGAGGTTCAGAAATACACTAGTTATGTCAAGGCTTTAAAAAGTGAGGAATCATTTTGGCTAGCTACATTTTAAGTGGAAGAAGACAGTTTAGGAAAATTACTTGCTTGAGTATGACACTATCTTCGTCAGTACAAGCATGTTTTAGACTGTGATTATACTTCTCAAAAGCAAAAATCAGTAGCAACCCCTTCCTCCCTGCAAATATCCTGACCGAGAAAACAACCAATCGCTGAGGACAAGTACTGCAAGCATTTGCCCACACATGGATATGCAGACATTGTGGTGGGAGGGCTCATCATTACTTTAATTCTGTTAATTGAAAAACTGTTAAGTGTTTCTTCAAAGGGATGCACTGTGAATAACAGACTCAACATAGTATTGACAGCTGCATTTTAATATACACCCTAATGATGCAACAGAGATCAGGAATGCAGAACACTACAAATGCTCTCTTTTGGAAAGCAGCTGAATCTCAGAACAGAATAATTATGCTTTTCTCCAGCCAGCATGACTAGAGAAGAAAAGAAGTAAGACAAAACTAAGGGAGAACTTTCCTCCTACCCCAAATTTATAACTCCTCTGCCAAGTGACAGACTGTGATAGGAAGATTCCTGCCTGGAATGGTTATTCTGTATTTGACAGGTTTCACATTTTTTATCTCTCTAAAGCACCTTATCCTGCTTGCTGTAGACTGAGTAGAGGAACCATTGACCTTAAAGGCACACTAACTCCTACATTTTTCAAAAAATACCAGTAACAAACTGTACTAAATTTAATGGATATGTGCTTTCATTCAAGCCTATCGATAGAAGTAACCTCGTCCGAAAATAACCATTTGTGCTTATTCAGGATTGATGAACAGGAGATAGACATGACTTTACAACACAAAAATCTTCTAATAAAGAAATTATTTTCTAGCTGCATAGATTTACTTTTCAGTACTTCTGTTTTCTCTTTCAATTTAAATATTAGCCAGCACTTCAAGTATTTAGTTGAATTAAGTTGGTCATGCACCAGGTTTCACAAGTGGTTAAAGCAAAACTTTAGTGCCTTTTTATTCCCTTTTATTAAATCATATGCATCTCAGATGAGACCATAGGCTTACTTAATAGGAAATATTTCAAATACTCAGATTATAGGTTTTGTAAAGAAGACTACAAATAAACATTAATTACTTAATATACCAATTACCTTGATTTGTTTCAGGAAAATGTTTTTCTCATCTTTTGGCACATGAAACATTTAAAAGTAATTTTTTTTTCTGGAAAATAAAGTTATAACTTCCAGCTGGGGACTATTAATAAAATATAATGTTCATTAATACTTAAAAAAAAAAGTCTCTGCACAGAATTGGTTTTCAGACATAAATTTTCTGATTTATCTTAGAATGTCTTAGTTGTCCTAAAGCAATCCCAGAAGTAAAACAGCAACTACTATATTTAAACCAATTACTGTTTGATTTTGAAGTACCATTATAAAAAAACTTACAGTCCCTTAGATTGTTTGAACTTTCTGGAACAGCAGTTTGAACCAAAAGTTGTGTATTACAACTAGGTCTCCCTACCACTGGTTGACGAAAAATGTAAAACAGAGAAAGGAACATGAAAAAATGAATAGTGAAGGAATTAACACAAACATATTAACAAACTATAAGAAGAAGGAAAAAAGGCTGAGAAAGACATTTCCATTGCAAATTACTCATGGTGCTTCAGTCCATCCAGTTTCCTTTAATAACTGAATACTTCATAACAGCAACGGTTTTGTTGAAGAATTTCTTAATAAAGGAGGAATACAGTATTGTTTATCTTTTTGTTTCATCTGCTCTTATTCCCCTACCAGTCACCGGCAAATACAGTAAGGCCTATCAATTCTTCAAAAGGCAACACTATCAAAGGAAATGTGTTGCTAGGATTATTAAGGCCACACACCACTTTTCAGCTGAGATCAAATCCAGTTTCCCAAGACTGTAATTCTCCTAAACTCCTATTTTACACTGTATGAACACTCCAGCAAGGGTTTTATAAGAGACACAGCAAATTCATTTCTGCCATAAACAAACTGCAGCCAACGGGATTAAGCACAATATTCAATGGCTCTGAAGAGATTTGCCTTAACGATGGCTGATCTCAGAACAGTTCACTGTTTTAAAAACTCTTTTACTCAGGAGATTGGATTCAACTTTTAACAAGAAAAAGAATTCTTGAATACTGAAATTCTACGTTAGCTGTAGGAAAAACCTAGAATTCACTGTTCTACAAGACAATTTACCCCGCAGATAATGAAATTTCTTTCAAGAGAAGAACTATTTCTTAAAGTTTTTTAGAAGTGGGCAATCCAAGGAGATGAATTAGCAATTCAGACAAGAAATGAAAATGTACTGATGGGCACTTTTTAGCCCATGCCCTAAGAAGCAGTGTTTCTGCTGTTCTCAAGATATGGCATTTCAAACAAGCTGGTGATTTCCTATCGTGTTATAACTAACAATCACCAACATATCCAGGTTTTCATAGAAACAGCATTAGTATGAACAAACAAGACTTTGATGTGAATGAAGAGATATTTATCCAGAGGATATGATGTACTTAAATTTATTTGGTCTGAAAAACAAAGAAACCAAAACCAAAACAAAACACAGCCCCAGTATTTATGTGTTTCAGAAATTATTTTAGACAGACACATTTTTCAATTAGACTTTTAAGATGCCCTCAGAGTAGTTTAATTGGATTTTTGCCTTTGTCCTAGTTTAAAGTCTACCTCTAGATCTGAAAGGGCTTATCAGACAAACATGCCACAGAATGCTTCCACTATCCTCAACAAAGAAGGAAATCAAAACTATATAAATCCAATCAGAAATGAATATTCTACAATTTCCTTAGAGAATAAGCAAGAGAATGCTTAATTTTTCATACACGTAAAAGATGGTCAAAAGCTGTTGACAAGGACTAGAAAACTGAGATTAAAAAACCCACACAAAATGAAAAGAAGTTTCATTTTTAGTCCAGGGGACAATTCCACAGCAGAAACCTACAGAGTTTAAATAAGATATGAGGGAAGTCTGTCTTGCCTAGAGTTCTTACCCAGGACCCAGGTACTGTGGAACAGTCTTCTTTCTGTAAAGAAAGAAAGAAAGAAAGGTGGAAGCTTAACCCTTGCTTTATCCTGGTGGCTGGAGTATGAAAGAGTGAGCAGGAAAAACATTTCAGGGGTGTATGGCTATAGAACAGTGCCCAGCATTTCTCAAATAGGCTGTGCATTCTCCATGTGAAATGAGTTGGATGCTCGGTCTGGGACTGATGTCCTCTTTGGGTTGCACTGACAGGATTGTTTGTGCACGGATCTGGAAATATTTGCTTTACTGGCTAAAAGTTATATGCCTGGATCTGCACATGCACATTACATACAATTCATTCCAATCTCGTCATGTTTTCCACATGTGCACATCAGATGTCCAGCATAAAGCTGAACTATATAGGTAGAACGTGTCCAGGATCTTCAAACATGTAAAAGATCAGATTGCAGCAACCTCCTGCTACAGAGCTGACAACCTAGTTTCTCCTATGAGTGACTGAAACCCATAGACCCTTCTATAACTAAATTTCCAGGCAGAAAAAAACCCCACACCTGTAAAAGTTACCCTAGTCTATATGCATATATAGATACACATGTATGTGTGTGTGTATCATATATTTGTCTACATCTATCTATCTCAGCTTTCATTCACTTATATGCTCTACAAACAGCCCTAACGTACATATTTTTTTTTTAAATAAACAAAATTACAGTTCTTAATGGTAATTTGGGGATATTTAAAAAATAAAGACATATTACAGTTTCATTTTAGAAGTTATTACCTTATACTATTACAAGTCAAAAAGTTGCATCAGCAGTTTGATAATTTTCAGCAATTTGTCACTTAGTGTCATGAAATTTCCTCTCTGGATGGAATTTGTATTTAGATGATAGGATTATATTTGCTTTGATTTTTTTTTTCCGTGAAAAAACTTGACCTTTTAGTTTCTCTACACCACAATTCATGAATCAGCGTATGCTGCTACCTAGTTGCAAGAACGCACAGGAAATAAATAGAAGCATACAGTTAAACAGGATTAAGATGCCAAAATAAGACCCCACAGGTGTTCTAGTAAGTGTGCCTGGGAGCACTTGGTGGTACTAGCAGTGCACAGGTACTTGGAAGGATGCTCTTTCCAACTGCTCTGTTAATAAATGCCTCTTTTCTACGCGAAGTGAAACATTTTTGAACGCGCACGCTCACCGAATGGCACAAAGTAGAGCCACAGTAAGAATTTAAGTCAGTCAGAGAAATGTGATCTCTAGTCAGGTTTCTCTCTTTAAAGCTGTCTCATTTTCAAAGCTACTTCTTGCAACTGCAGATCAACCTTAAGAAAAGGAGACACAACATTTAACATTTTTAGTGCTACAGTAATTGGCAAATGAGAAGTACTGGTGGAGACTTGATTTGCATTCAAACAAAATAGCGTCCATCTAATTAATTCTCACGTTTCACTTAATCTCAAGGCCCATTGCAGCGTTTTATTTTTACAGCAGTAGAAGCTGAGTCAAAAGTTGGCAAACTTGCCAATAGCATCAGGGAGAATTGCTGAAGGAGTAGAATTAGTACTGGATACTAGTTTCTTCCTCAGACTACCTGATTGAATCTTTTTGAGAGAAGCTTTTACTATTCTGAAGTTGCACATATGGGAACAAGGGATACAAGTTTTGACAATAGTCCGTGTTTCTTCCTACAATCACAAGGAAATGATGCAGAACTCCCCAGTATAGCGATGAACAAGCATTGAAACAAAAAACAATGTAGTGCATTGCCCTGCCTGAAGTCATAAAACTAATTTGGTGAGTGTGAGCTACTCTCCCACTCTGTGACACACTGCAACAGATGGATTATGCCAGCCTGCACTATGCTGGCAACAGACTATGTAGCTTTTGCCATCCTAAAGAGCTGGGACATATCTAACCAACCAAGTGGTTTTGGAATAACCGATCATGTGTGACAAAAAACCCCCAAACCATTACATGCAGAAATCAATAATTACTGAAATTCAAATAGTTCAAATAAACAAACACAGAATCAACAGCAAATGCCAACTTGGTAAGATGGAAGTCAGAGGAAAAAGAGCTTAGTTTCTTGAAGTTTCTGTTCCTGAACAGTGTGAATTCCTTATTTCTGAGCTAAGTGTATTTCAGAGGATAAGATCTTAGTTCTTTACAGTACCCATTTTAATAAATATTCAACTTGAGATACAACAAAGATTGGAAACGTTTTCTCACTTTAAGGTGTAACTCAACTTAGTTGGAAGATAACCTCAGGTTATCCTCAGCTTTACTACAAGAGAAACCTCAAAAGAATTTTTGTAGACTACAGACAAGACAAGGTAAAATAAAATCTCACAGAACCACTGACCACCCTAGGAGATGCACAGGAGTCAAGTTTAATTACTGTAGTATTACATAATATTACTTTAAACCTTCACAAATAACACTTGTGGAAGCTTAACCCTTGCTTTATCCTGGTGGCTTGAGTATGAAAGAGCGAGCAGGAAAAAAACATACACTGAGAGGTGTATGGCTATAGAACAGTGCCCAGCATTTCTCACACAGGCTGTACATGTTCCATGTTCAATGAACAATGTCCTGACTATTCAGGCTGGAAAACCAACCAAAAAGTCCCTCTCAAGTCTTGAAGGTTTCTGTCCTGGCCCAGATGAAATTTCATTATTAGAGAGGCATGAAGCAATACAGCAATAAATAAGACTTCAAAAAGGGTTTACCCATCCACATAGCTTAATTTAGCTCAGAAACTGATTTAACTGTTCTACCACTCATCCAGTGTAAAACAAGTATGTAAATGAGACCGGGTATTGAAAGAATATTGAAAGAATTGAAGAAACTTTAATAATTTTAAGATAAGGTTATTTTACCTGTTTCTGGTGTCTTTTATTTATTGTGCTGTGGATTGCAAAGAGACTGTTAGAGTATAATTAGCTTTGCAGATGAAGAGGTAACTAAAACCTGGCCACTTATGTAAGCAGTCCACAAGCAACAGGTACCTTAAAAATCACAGATTTCCTTAAAAGTTGGGATAAAAACTGTCTGGATTTATTTTCTCCTCAGTATTTAGATTGCTTATTGAAATGCCTAATACATGATGAATTGCTTCCTTTCTTCTGTCACCTGTGTTTGTTCTAAAGTATTTCAACTATGAAAACAAAGTGTTTGGTTAGTTTTCCTGTGTATCCAGGCCAAGGCAACAATTCATCTCATTCCGTTAAAACACAAAATCTGGCATACATTGAACAATACTGCAGTGACATATTAGAGAAGGATGTTAAACTTTTTCACACCAGACCTTTCCCTGATTTTCAGTTCTACTTGAAACTGACCAGCAACCTGGAAAGCAGCCACCGTGAAAACTAATTCTATTATTATTTTTATGCTCTTCATATGCAACAATTGTAAGCTTTTATGCTAGAAATAACAAGGATTCTATAAGCCAAAATGTGAACACTAATGGTTTAAATCTGAAGGGCTTGGAACGCCTTTAATCTCTAGTGGGGGAGATCAAGAAAGCTAATGATTTTCCAGGTGAACTTTGCCACATCCTGGTAAGCAACTGTCCCAAGTATGATACTTCTACACAGTACTTGCCCTTTTCATCCAAGAGTTCAGCCAGACCACAAAATGGGAGGTTCAAATGCTGCTTTTGTTTTAGGCTTCCAGCAGAGAAGAGGCAGCAAAAAATATCCACAGTAAGAATAAATCTTTGTAGATACCCTGAAGCATGAGCTGACTACGCAGAACAGAAAAGGTCTAGAGAAATGGAATGAGAGCCTTCAAATGTATCCATGAACATGCTGAAGGCAGGGGCCTGAAAGTCTCTCATCTTCTTTAACTCTTTAAAAGTGTGAAAGCTGTATTAAAAACAGAGCTGTATCATTTTGAGTGAAAGAACTTTAAAAAAAGTCGATCAAAATCAAGTGATCAAAACGAGCTTTAGGTATTGAGAAGTTAAGTAAAATCTTTTTGGTATCATGGACATAGGAAAAAACAATTTGTATATTTAGGAAAAGTTGAATAATCATAACAAAGGGCAATTACACATTCTGAAATATGTGAGTTAGTTTTTATGAATAGTTTTGGGTTTGTTCTCTAAAAATTAAAAAAAACCCCAGGTATTCACAATACAGAAAAGGAAGAAAAATGGTTTTACTGCTACCAGCTAAGATGGAGAACCTAATGATAACTATCTTTTGATCTAAACGTAAGTAGAAGATAAATCAGTTACTCTGTCTTGTATCCAAAGAGTAGAAATTATTCTCAGCCTTACTTTTAAGTTCTCATTGAGGTTTGGCAGTATATCATGGTTATTTATTTTGTTTTGTTTTTAAATTATTTCTGGTATTTCTAAGTTAAATTAATATTTATTTTTACTAAGAAAAGCATTTCTTATCTCCCTTCTACATACAGGGTCCTGTGGAAAATCTCAGGATCTACACCAATAAAAGGTAGCACCTGATATTTAATGCCAAGAGAAATATAAGAAGAACTTGAAACTGTTCTCACTTTTAACTGGAGGAGGTCTTTCAAATAGGTTAAGTCCACTTGCCAAATGAGATGTACTGCTAGGAATGTCACAAGAAGTTTTCTTTTCACATACTCATGTGTACACACATACGCTCACAGACTTACACGCATACACTTTTTCAAACTGTTTTGCTGTATTTCATGTAATTTCTTCATCTGTTCTCTTCAATTTCTGTGGAATTCTTTTTAAAAAAGCTTGAAAAGTAAATACTGTAGCGCCAAAAATATTCCACATAATCCAAGTATAGGATGTTACCATTCAACAAACAAAATTTCTCTTTGCACCGCTCTCTAAAAGATGAGAGAAATTTCATATGTAAATAATGGAACTTCCAGTATAAATCATATTTTTGTGTAAAGAGAGTTTACAGATTTTCATCTGAAATAGGATTTCTGATTTAGAGAATTTAAGAAAAAACCTGTATTTTAACAATTAATGAATGCAGCTCATGTATTTGCTCTAACCAGAAATGCAGAGATGACATGAGCACTACCTCAGTTTATCTATTTTCATTAGCAAAGACAGTGAGGAGCCAGAGGGAAAGAGAGTAAACAATTTAAACAGAATTTTCAATAAGTATATAGCTATCATGCATTTCTATTCACTGCTCCCTCAGTGAAGTTACAGTACTCTGCTATTATTTTACAAGAAACTCACTGTAAAAAGCAAGAAAAGAAACATATTAATGCTTAGAATCACACTCCGACAGAAAAGAGGTAATTCTTTCTGCACATTCCCTATCCTGTAGTTCTCCTTTTTCAAGAAGTGAAAGTCTCTCACATTATAGCCAAAGATTTAAAGTATTGCCAAGTAATTCTTGTTAAAATAAATTATTTTCTCAGTGTTACTCTCATTCTCCTTTTTTCTCCCATGAATTATTGCCCAAACCCTAAGGTTGGTGCTACATTTCCAAGAATTTGTACCTAAAATGACAAAAAACCCCTCTCTGTTTTTGTCTAAGTATAAAGCATAGTCAAAATGGAAAAAGGAGAATGCCCATTATGATTAAAATATGCAAAATCTATATTATTATTACTATCATTGTTGTTATTATTATTAATATACATTCTTGTAAAACTCTGTGATGAAGAAGTTGTGAAACAGGATGAATCACAAGAACTTGACCCACAGTTTCTTGAGAATTTTAATCAATGCCTGAAAGGACACAGCACTTAAATTGAGAGTAACTCACAGGAAATACGGGCTTTTAGAGCACACATTTTCATCTCTTTTAGCTGTTATCAAAACAATGTATCAGAAACAGAGCAAGACGTACCATTTTACCACTGACTAGGCAAAGCAGGAAATACGTATTACCATTACCTCATACCCATACTCAGAGATGAGCCAAGTCCTGAGAAAAGCCACCAAACGTCTAAGCTAACCTGGCTTGGAGGAGGGTGTTAGTGGGAAAGGGTTTGTATATCGTGACCTCCTAATGGCTACTCAGCCCTGAACCATGCTATGATTTTTATGTGTTTCAGATCTATGATATATGGCTGTCTCCATAACAGTGGAAAAGCAGAATAAAAAGCCTTTTAAAATGAGCACAGAAGTAAAACTTCGTCTTGACATTAACATGAAGAACACAGATTAGAAAAAAAACAAATTTTAGTCTCACCATGACCAGGAGGAAGAGTGCAAAAATGTGTTATTGTAACTCCACTGAAAAAAAAAAATGTATTGTTTCTTTTAAAGAGGCAAACACTGCCTTCAAGCAAAATAACAGAAGTCAATCCAAGTATTGTGAAGTCTGGATATAATACAAAATACTAACGTTTGTTCTGAGAATTAACTGCTTTCATTTTTCTACCACACAGGCATGACATTCTATACTCCTTTATTTTCATTTAAATATGTAGTCTGTGATTTATATTCTATATGTATGTCAATTAATTATGTCCGACACAGTTTTATCCCTTTTATTTTTTTAAACTTCTGCTTCATCAGAACTAAATAGAAAATGGGTTCAAGATTGTGGTTGAAGAAACAAATTTCATCTTCAACGGAAATTTGACCTCTTTATTTAAATGATGGTAATTCAGCAGTAAAATTTTTTAATTATCACTTCAAAGGCAGTCATACAGAAGGCTGGTAGACCAAACCAAATGTTTTCCTTTCACTGGTTTTAAAAAAAAACAAAACTAAACAAAACAACTGAACTGTGACAGAACAGAGCTTTCTAAATATTTGTTTCAAGGGTTGGGAGGTTGGAGGATCTGCTTTGAGAAATGTTCACATTGCTAAATTTCTATTAGATTAAACAGAACAAGTGTATGGACATTTTAAAGGCTAACTTATTAATTAGCAGAAAGCCACTCCTTTGACTGGGGGAAAAAAAAAAAAAAATTCTCACTGTAGGGTGCCTGCAGGACCGCCCGGGAATGGCTTACAAGCGCCCTGCAGTCCATTCAAAAATACTTAACTGCCCTCTAGTGGCTGCATAGGCAGACTTCTTTAGGATGTCCTTCAGACCAAGTAAGTAAATACTTCTTCCCTCGTTTCCAGTATTCCTGTTTGCGTTCTCATCCTTCCTTCGTGACCTAAGAAACCCCAACAGTATCAGATGACAGTATTTAATTACAAAGTTTGGCTACTAGCCGTGTAGGAAGCAGCACAGACTGGAACGGACAGTCTCTGTTTAAGCTATATTAAGGTCTCAACTCAGAGAATCTCACTTCATATTTCGAAAAGTTTAGTTAATTTACCTGCTACAGTTTTAGGAAATAAAAAAATCTGTTTGTGCTTGTTAGGCTTTCTGAAAACAAACCAAAAAAATAATGGTGGATGATAATGAAAATGGGTGCAGGTTTGAACCGAGAAGTAACTTCTAATATTAAGAGTCTATTTCCATCAATAAAACTTGAAACTTCTGCATAAAACTTATCTTTCATGAACATAAAAGACTTGATTTGCACTTAACTTGTTCTGAAGTTCCACAAAGTTAGATTCCCCTTTACTGCCTGAGCAAAATGCTCAGCATTTCAGCTGTTCCTAAGACCCTGCCAGGTTTGTATCACCTCGTTTTATAAAAACTTTGTTTCCTTTCTGAATTTTTCTGATAAAACATCATTTACTCTGAATGCTAATAAGAAAACACTATCTACCTACATATGCTTCCTGATACTCACCTGCTTAAAGCTAAGATACCCCAATTCTAACATTGGACCTACGATTAGAATATAAGTTCCTCCACATCACATATTAAAAATCTGGGTTTATAATTTCCAAGATAAAAAACCCCAGATACATACCTCTGAATTTTTTGAAGTTTTTATTTTATAAAATTTGGGTATGCTGGCATGATTTTGCAGGAAGCTTACACTGATACAGTTCTTAAAGGAAGATATATGATTCTATTCACTATCATTTGATTCATATGGAAACTTCAAAAAATATTTGCTTCTGTCATAATCCGTTATTTCCTCAATGAGACAACTGTATATAGTAGATCCTTTTGAATATGTCATACATTTTTGTTGGTTGGCTTTTTTTTTTACCCAAGTATGTAACTTATTTTTCCCTGCTGAAATCTAAGACTTTGGAGGTCACACCTTTGTAGGAAAAGGATTGTTTTAGGGTAACCGTTCATTGCTTCTGCAAGCCTTCTTTTGCCCCTTACAAAAAGTAACACATCAAATAGCAAAAGGATGGAAGGGGAGGGACACTTCTTCACAGGTTTTTTCTTAATAAATATCTCAAGAAAGAACATGCAAAATCAAGTGGTGTTAAAAGAGCCACAGCCACAGAACAGTTTGTGAGCCAATAGAGGAGGAGTTCCCAATTTTCCTCAAGTTCCTATTGAAGGCAGTGGTTCACTAGTCTTGTCTACAGTTGGTCTACGTGCTGATGAAAAGCATGTAATACCAAAATAAAACAGATTTTATACCAGACTACAAGTGTCATAACAGTCTAAAGCAGGTTTATAAAATCTCCCCTTTTTAAAGATTCTTTTCTTGTATTTCACCATTTCAGACGAATCTTTCAGCTACCTTCTTTATCTTACCTTTACCTGTAAAGAATAATCTCTGAAATTTCTTTTAAGAGAGAGTTTTGGGCAGCACGCATGTTTCCAAGACAAATTCTAGTGGTGACATTTTATAATAATGAAAAGTAAATTCCAGTCCCACCAATGTTTTATACCTTCTAAATAGACTGATTGTGTATTTATCTTAAAGGATTTCAGAACATTTTTTCTTGTATTACTAAGTGTCAAAATTGGAACATTTCCAATATCACTAAGCTATTACCCTAAGGAATTATAATAAATCATAGTTAAAAACTAGCATAAGAAGAAAGGTCCCTGCTGAGAGGCTGAGAGAGGAGTTACAAGTGAAGTGGAATGGTTAGGAATATTCTAGAGATACACTCCATGAGTCTGTTTTTATAAAGCAGAAAGTTTCTTGAAGATGGCAAAACCTGGCTTGTAATTTAAGTGTTTTAAGATTAGCATTGTTTCCCTATGATATTGATGGAAAGTGCACCAATAGATTACGCATTAGAAACCCATCTTCAGCACCTCAGAACTGCCAAAATTTTGTCCGGCTTTTAGTACCAGTGGAAGTACTTGGAATTCCAAAAAGGCATATAATTTTGGTTGAGGATTTATTTGTTGGGTAAAATGTGGTGAACCAAACCAAACTAAGATGGAAACATTACGAGCATAAGAATTTTTTGATGACAAGCTTTTCCGACATAAATATAGTTTAAATAGTCAGTGTAAACTATTTTATAACCAAACTGCTAGAGACTGCAACAGTCTGGCAAAACCTCCTCTCCCGAGATGGGACTGCAGGGACCAGGCATGAAGTGGCATGAAGTGTTCATTACATCTGGATATTGACAATTAAATAAATTTAATAAGTTTATTATATACATTAATAATAATATAAATTAATTAATTATATAAATTAATATTATTATTATTATAAATTATAAATTATAAGCTTTGTTTTTAAATTTGTGTGGTAC
The DNA here is from genome assembly GCA_013397755.1 of Cnemophilus loriae. Taxonomy (NCBI): domain Eukaryota; kingdom Metazoa; phylum Chordata; class Aves; order Passeriformes; family Corvidae; genus Cnemophilus; species Cnemophilus loriae. Next base: position 1,486,329 of record VZTF01000380.1, on the reverse strand, counting down.
ACAGAATAGGCTCTCATCACAAATGATCAAAAATAGAAATTTAAAATAATTTTGTAATATGGTGTATAAGACAATGCTCTAAGTGCCTTTCAAGCAACTTTAGGTTTCTGGCTCTGTGATGTCCTACTACCAACCAAAGCCTAGTTTTCATGTACTCATTTTACAATTAAAGGATGGGTTTTTTTCTTCTTCTTTTTGCTAAAAGTCTATTTTTACCTACCGTGTAAACAAAATCAAGCTACTCTGAAAAGTGAGTTAAAATGTAAGGAAAATTGCGAGGATGGTACAAAAGAACGGGGGTACAAACAGAACGGAAATTGGATCTTGCACAAAGTACGGCTGTCAAATTTAAAGATCAGGTTTGAAGCTGGAGTTTCTAAATTAGAACATTAAAATTTTTTCTCTTCTTCTTTCACTAAAGAAGTTAAGCCTAACAAAACTTTCTCTGTTCGTACTGGGAAGAGTAAGCAGACATCGTTGCTATTCAGCATTTCAAAACCAAGACTTGAAATGGCTGCCAATTTTTTTTATTTTTCCACAGCTTAACAATTTCTGTACTAAAAGCAAGCACATCCCCACATCCTCATTTTTTTTTAGCTGTAATTTCAAAAAATTAGATATTTTGGACTCAAAAAAATACTCTTTAAAAACTTTCAGAAATTATGCTGCAAGACATGCAGATTATATCTAACACTGTAAAGATAAGAAAATGGAGAGGATATATATGAAGAAGCCCCTTCAAGTGACAAGAAAGTATAGAATCCAGGCTGTATTACTTGTGCCTTTAATTTAAAATTATTCTGAATCTTTTAGTTAACTGTTTATCATAACTGAGATAATTTATCAGCACACCATGTTACAATTGTGTTCTGGCCAATAATCTTCAACTATATTAGTAGTATGTGGGAAATGTCTTTTCCCAGAGAAAAGAGAGGGAAGAAGTCTGTAAGTAAACTTAGTTGATCAATTTCAAATTTTACATTAGAGCTCTCTTTCTTTTTATGTATGAAAAAAAAAAGAGAAAAATCACCTACTAGGCTAACTTCAGCCAATGCTTGCCCTTTTCAGCAATTAAAACTGTAGACAAATAACAGAAGAGGGTAGATCTCTAATAGAAACACATCATAGTATTTCATCACTTAAAAAATGTACAAATAACACCAAGAATTAACTGACTGCAGTAAAGGATTTACCTACAAACATGATGGCCATTCTACTATGTAGACATTATTTTAGATTGATATAGTTAAACATTGATAGGTAGGTAGAATATGCTCAGCTGCTTGGGACACTATTGAAATAATTTAAACATATGACAACATTTTATCCACATACAGTTCCTCTAATTAAAAAAAAAATCCACTCTGATTTTCAAAATGAACCAGAATTATGATGACATAATACAGAAAAAACTTGGGATGACTTTCTGCAAGTGAGGTGATCCTGTTAGCTCTGCAGGTCATTGGTGAATAATAATATAGAATGGAAGAAGTTCATGTTACTGTCATGAGAGATCACCACTGAGCAAGAGGGATGAGGATCTCCTGAACAGTATTTCAGTTCACTAACTGGACAACATACTAGGCTAGTTTTAAAAATAAAGAAAAGCTCCCAACCACATGCCATCCCAAATGCCATTCAAGTGATCACACAGTGCTCCAGAGCTCCTGGTTAAATTTCATTCTCATAGTAATTCTCATAATACTTTTTTTTAATAGGTAAAATACGTAAGTATTCACAAACTTATTTCAATTAATTACATTGCCAATAAGAAAACCATTTATAATAGGTCTTTTATTGAAATGAATTAAAATACTAGAGACTGATTAAATATGCTCCTTACATGCAATAACTTTCTGTAAGTATAGGGAAAAAGTACTTTTCCACAAGAAATACTAGAAACCATTGCTAGTGAAACCTGGTGACTGAGATATAAAAACAGCATGGGAAAAATATATTTTAGGTTAAACTTAAAATACTGCAATGTAGAATTATTTTGTAATATTATTTTAATTAATGAGCTGCAGTTTTAAAATGTTCTGTATTATGAAGGTAGAAGAATTTAGGTAACCAACTAGACGAACTTTTAAAAAGTTGTTTGGCAAGACAAGCCATAAAGTTAATACACATAGTCTCCCTACCCATGGCTCACAAAATACATGATCAAGCCCAAATTAAATTTGCAAGTCTAATGATCATTAGTATGTGTTTAACTAGACATTCCTTATTTTTCCCTGAAAAACAAATCCCTGACCATTTTCACAAATGCTGCTTAATACAGTGATGTTTGACTTGTCTTGTCACTAACACAAAAAGTCCCACAAAATACCAAAAAACACCTCCAACAAAACTCCTCCCACAACAAAAACCCCAACAAACCAAAAGAAACAAAAAAGCACCCCACAAAAATCCCCCCAAAAACCCCAAAGAAACCCAGACAGAAAAGAAAGGAGGGAAACAAGCTGGAAAACAGAGGAGGAAGAAAGAAGATTCCAAGAGCTTTTGGTCAGTGCTTGTTTCAAACCAAGATTTCAGAACTTAGCCTTCCTTCTAATGACTTCCAGAACAACTGAATAGTCTTACTCACTAGTAAGATAAGTCTGGTAGTTAGCCTTTTGAGGAAACATAATTTGAAGTTCCTCAGCCCCATCAAACTGCACCACCTTTAATGAAGAATAGAACATGTATGGTGACATGCTAAAAAATTAGATAGACTATGTTTCTGTGGCACAAGTCCAACCCAGACTGTCTTCATTGCCCCAGTATTACATCACCTCCTTTTTAAGTCCAGCATGGCCCTCTAAAACTGTTCACTTACTACCACAGCTGTAAGCTTGAGGAGAGAGTCAGAAAAAAATCCCTGCCACTAGTACGTACATGAACTTTTGTAGATTAGCTATTACAACCAGATCTTTTATCACTTTTATATTATTCCTTAGTAATGCCATCAGAGGGTTAACTTACTTTTGAGTGAACAATAACATTTTGTAAGAATCACCTTAGGCAGGCAGGAACCTTCAATCCGCATAGCTAAATACACAATGGAGCATATAAGACACCCTCACTTTGGAATCTTTTCATACAGAGAATTTAGTACACAGCACTATTTCAAAAATGTCTGAAAAGAAATACAGCTTTTTGCACTCTTTTTAAAAAATGATAAAACATTTCTATTAGAATCTTACCTGTGCCGTCTGAAGACCACCTATGCATTGCTTCTCTGTTTCTAGGACTGTAGATTTCAACTCTGAATTTGAAAAGAAGATACAGATTTTAAAATTCTAGATATATAAAAAAAATTTCATTGGTCTTTTGAAATACACATTAAGAAATTAATGAAAGGAGTGTAGAGTTAAAAAGAAAACAATGTTCACTGTCCCACTTTCCAAATTATCCCAAAAATTAACTGTCCTTAAAACAGATGACTCTTGCCAACTATGTTTTCCTTTCTTCCACTACCACAGAAATTTGAAAACTCCACAGACAGGTAGTAATACAGATCTAAAAAAGAGCAGCAAAACATAAGACACTCCACAACTAGATCCTATTTCTTATTTTAATACCAGATTAGTTTTCTGACCTTAAAGAACCTCACTGTGCCTCAGTTTCCTTGCCCGGTAGTAAATAATGAGAAAAAGGAAAACAGAGAAGCAAACAACTCCACAGCAGCTACACAGTGCAAAGTTCTTTAATCAGTTTAGGAGCTGCTGCTAATGATGCCTCTTTACTGATCATAGCCTAATTTTTTACACTACAAGAATAGAAGTATTTTTCTTACACCTGCCCGGAGAATATATGTGTGGCATCCTTCCTATATGTTTAAAGGTACCACTATTCAACAGGGAAATCTCTTGACCACTTGCGGGAAGAGTAAAGCAGCTGTGAACCAGAGCTTCTGGATTCATAATTCCTAGACATTTGGCCTCCTCACAGCTTTCTGACAACTCCAGCTGTTGGGACGCAAGATATACAAGGAAGAAGTTTCATTGCAAGTGTGATTTGTCGCAAGGCTTGAAAATTAACAATTCGCAACTTTTTTACCTGGATGTGGATAAGCTGCACCTAACAAGAAATAACTCATAATTTAGATATTAGATTTTTCTGTGTTTGAGAGAAACGTTAGTATCTATTTGATCTTTGCTCACAACAGGTTTATTCTATGCTGATTTTCTAGTATTAGACATGTACCCACACAACGTTTTCTACTATGAAAATTAGCACCACTACCTTCCTGACCCAAAAGTACTTTAAAAAGTAGAAACAGACCACTCCTACCTATTGGTCAATATTTAACAATTTTACAGAATTGTCCATCTTATTTTTACCTCAGAAATGTTACCCTTCTAAAAAGGATTCTAAATATAATTTGAAGTCAGGGTGATCTGAGCAGTTAACTGTAAGGTTAGTTTGACAGAATTTGGCATATACCATCTATTCCCAGCAAAGTAAACATTTTTCTTAAGCAAAATGAAAAAAAAAACCAAAAACAAAACACCAAAACCAAACCAAACATTACCACCACAGTTAAAAAAAAAAAAAAAGGTTAGGGAAAGCAAAAAGGTGCTATATGAGAAATGAAACCTTTCCTTGAAACCAAAACAAACATTAATTTTTTTTGTGGGTTTTTTTTTGTTGTTGTTTTTAGAGACTAACTTAGATTTCAGGTTGTAAACTCACAGCGAGATTTAGTGGGCTGTGACTGTTTCATTTTGCAGAAGTTGCACAATCTTTAAGTGTCTTCACAAGTGGTTAAACAGTCACATGGGAGATGGGATGACTGGGCTGTAGCGCCTGATGACTTACCTTTTCCTATGTGTTAAGTAGAATAGTGTCATCAGCAAAGCATTAAAATAATTGAATTTCAAATACCCTGTTGAGTTTAGATTCAGGCAGTGTGCTGAGATGTGATAACGGCAGAGTGAAATGCCATGAGAAGAGACAGGAACAGATTTGGGGTATTCAAATAGAAAATTAGGCCCATATACATTGATCTTACTGGTGATGTCGGCCCATTTTGTCCAAAACCTTAATTTAATCCAGAACTGAAAAATGTTTTTAGCGTAAGTATTTGCTGACTTGAACCCAAATTCATATTAGATATTTCCAAATGTCCATTTTAAAATAAATAGCCAACCTAAAAAATCTCCAAACAATAACAATCAACCTGACTAAACCCACATCCCCCAAAACCCCAAAAACTCCCGACCACTCCAATAGCCCTTTTCTTAGATCCAGCAATGTTTCACAAGATACAAAGCATACAGCAAGACTATTAAATACATACTGTACTAAACAGATGATTAACTACTTTGCTAATTTACGATGGATTACTTAAAACATTGCAGAATTTTGTCTTGCCTTAAAGCCTGAAGACCTACTATTGTTCTAATGCTAATGAAAACAAAGATTCTATTAAAACATCCTGCTGCATTCCTCTCTCAATCAATGCTTTTGTCTAAAATGCATATTTTTGTTTATGAACTATTGTTTCTAATGTTAATATTTCTCTTTAATCTAGACAGCAATAATTATATATAATACAAAATACAGCTACCCTGCACACAATAATTTAAACCTCTTTAAAAAATGTTTGTTCCCTATACATTGCAAAGGTGTAAATGCATAAAATAATTTAGATACAAATTTTGAGGAAGGTATTTATCCTCAGGTTTCACATCACTCACCTCCAGGTTCTTCCAAATGGCAAGCATGTGAACAATTAAAGAAAGTTAAATTATTCATCTGCCTGAGTTGTATCCAAAAGAATTATAACTTTTCCATTTCCTCCATACCCTACACTGAAAAATCACACCAAAATGTCAATAAATAAATTTTAAGAACTACTTATATTAAACTCAGAAAAAGTCACAATACGAGTTTTTGACTTTATTTCTAACTCTATTTCTTCATATTTTTGCATATTTTTTTGAGAGGGCAATGGCTGAGTTAAGGAACAGACAAGCCCTGTACACATTACATCCATGTAGTAGGTATAATAAATAGAACAACATAGGATGGAAACAAACTATATACAAAATGAATATGCTTAGAAATTAGTAGTATTTTCCTTTTGGTAGAAATGCACTTCTAAGTGTATCTTCACATTTCAAAATGTTTTATGTTATCAACATTCTTCTAGATTTTAGAGAAACTAAACTCTTGTTGACTTTCACCAACCTCTGCTGGGCTAAAACCTCAAAATAATTTTATTTGAAATTCACCCTTTGCTTTTTCCAGTGCAGAGTATGTTCATGAATACTGTGATCACACATTCATTTGCTGTCTCCCAGCTGAGAAACACAACTCAGAGTAGATGGCAGTGAATTCTACCACCACCTATGGCAGCACTTTCATTGAATACAGCATGAAGCAGTACATCATTAGTTAAAAAACTGGACTAGCTCAACAATCCAGTACTGCAGCGTTCCACACGCTGAATTGCATCAGTGAGATGGATGCAGAATTATTTCCTTGATCTCCAACAGAACTCTTTTGGTAAAAGGCACAGCATAAACAGGATAATATAGCAGTATTGCATTTTTGGTGGCAAGACTTGTTTTGCTTGTGAACACTGACATGTGTGATACCAGTGAAAGAAAATTGTTGCCATGGTGAAAAGGTATCCATGTAAGAAATACTTTGCTCATGTTCCAGAGGAAGTGGCAGAGAAGTCCCAAAGAGAAGCAAATCTGAAATTAACTCCACCCAAAGCCTACAAGCAATACAAAGAGATCTGTTGAAATAATGACTTAACTCTTCAAATCTGAGCGATGAAAAGGAGTGGAAAGGAATGGAAAATTTGAGAATACCAAAGGCTCTCCATGGAGGGCATGGGGATGAATGCAGTCTACAGCGTTGAGAGCTGCCGAATACTAACTAATGGAAATCAAAGCCTCCAAGAACCTGTAGTATTTATGGATCAACACTACTAACAGAAAACAGGCTTGCAATTCTCTTCTAAATTTCTTTGTCAGCTAAAAGGGAGGGTTTTTTTTCTTGCTTGGTTTTAATTCTCAGTTTAAACAAAGCTCTTGAAGAGCATGAAGAGATTGCAGAAATTTGGCTGGTAGCATAACCTCACAAATTTTAAGGTAAACTGACTTTGTAAACAAGACCTGAATTTATTTTTTCAGATACAATTTTCATACCCCTCTTTCAGCACAGGACTGCTGAATTTACAAAGGAATACCTTACACCATTCTAATAACTTTCAGTATACCACCAGTGGGCTTCTGAAGTTTTCCATATTTTTAAGAAGAGAAAAGAACTCATATGTCATAGCTCTAAAGGTATGTAACCTGGAAAAGAATAAAGATCACAGCACCTGGCAAAATCCATTACTCAGCAGATGCCAGCTACACATCTTGGTTGCTAACAAAAAGAATGCATTTTTTGGTGAATATTTTTTATTAGACTCATACTAGCTAACATTATTTCTGATGCTAATCCAAGATTCTCGAAACCAGGTGTTTGTTAGTAGCTAAGATGCTAAGTTTATGCCTCAGATTCTAAAACACAACAGCTTTGCCTATGCTATACATGTATCTTCTCTGCGTCCAAGAACTGTACCTTCTTCTGAAATTTGGAGTCTTTGTTCTTCATCTGGAGGTTTGGGTGGGGGCCACGCAGATGGAATTCTCCTTGGAAAGCTTCCTTCAATGTAATCCGTTGAATGTGTGGGTTGGCTAACTGCAGCCCAAGTATAAAGCTGGTCTTGCTGTGATTTAAAAAAAAAAAAAAAAA